>CAJHNH020000242.1:40000-82500 GCA_905116865.2 Candidula unifasciata | reverse complement strand
ATATGACATCAGTCTAACTAAATCTAACTCCTATCTGCGTCACATTACGACACAAGCGGTAGGACAAAAGAAGAAGAAGAAAAAAAAAAGGGGGGTGGGGGAGGTAGAATAAAATAAATATCACATTTGAATTCGTCCATTCTAAATTCGAACCATGATATGTAAAGGATTCAAGAGAATACATTGGTACCTCTAGTCACGAACACGTTCAGCCACAAACATCTCTAGTAGCTAACACCTCTCGTCACGAACACCTCTGGTAACAAACACATCCAGTTACGAACATCTCTAGTCACGAACAACCTCTGGTCACGGACACCTCTATTCGCGAACGCCTCTAGTCGCGAATACCTCTAGTCACGAACACCTCTAGTCACGAACACCTCTAGTCCCGAACACTTCTAGTCAGGAACAAATCGGCCCAGGAGCACAATTTAACTCGACTCGAGGTAAGTGAAAAAAACAAGTACAATTGTTAACAAGATTACACAGGATAGACCAGAATGGAACACTAGACCAGAGACATTAGAAACGTATAAAGTTCATGATAATGATGATATATATTAAGATGATGACGATTACGATGACGATAATGATAATTGCTTTCTACAGTTGATGACACACATTTAACGACAACACACGACATTCCACATGTCACCGAACATTACCTAGTTCTTTGCAGACTTTTTCCAAGTAGAACAAAATGGCTACTGGACTGTCGCATTCTTGCGGGCCTTTGTTGAGAAACACGGACAGGTCCGATTCATTGTTCTCTAGAAATGCTTCAAAAATGGCTGGATTATATAAGTTAAACCCGTCATACACTCGATCTCTGATCCATTCAAATCGTGTGTCGTCCATCATGTGAATTGTTGGTGGGCTCAGACTAACTCTTTTTTCATCGCACAGTCAATTTCTGTGATAAAAACGTTAAAAGGTTAATTGGATAATCTTTACAGCAGTGTTCTTCAACATGTTTACACGATCGAACCATCAAAACTGAGAAAATTAATTCGTGGGCCACTTGATAGCTAACCGAGCACAGAAACACAAACAAAGGTAGATTGCGTTTTTTTTTTTTAAAGGGGATTAAACGGTTTTTAATCAGACGTTACAGAATTACAGTTTTCAGTGAATTTGACATCTACTGCTAAAAACTTAGTTGCGTTGTCCTTGACAGAATTAGTTTGAGGTTTGAGGTTTTGAACAACGGATCAACATCATGGCACACGGGTAGTAACCTCCGTTCTTCTTCTTACTCAAATCTGAGTCAGGAGAAGCTTAGCACAGTGCACAGGTGCACCTGCGAGGATCCTGAAATACTTTGGGTAGATTTTTAACACTATATTTTGCCCGGGCACGCCGTTAGGCTTCTCTGTTCTAACTGCCAAGGGATTTTTTTACGTCCGATCTCACTACCAAGAGATCAGAGAGAATTACTAGAGGACCAAGTCCATGTGACAAAATCCCAGCACTTACTAGAGATTGAACCATGAACCTCTAGCACTCGAGGCGGACTCGATGCCTCGAGACCATGCAGCTCTCTCTTGACAGGACGTTGGAAAAACAACCCCAGCATGTTTTCCCTGTTTGTGATTTTAGTAGGCAATTTTACGATCACTAGTTTGTCGCTGTCGAAACCAACTCTAGGCGCGGTCTGCTGCCAAATCGTCTGCAGCTGGGATCGAACAGGGCACAATGGCATTTTGAAGCGCGTTTGCAACGCCTAATCCACCGATGCTGACTGCTGCGTAGGGACTAGACAATCTGATGTACCTGGCTGAAATGTTGCTTCTGGGAGATGAATCGGTGCAGTTATTTCCATTTAATTTTTCGGTTTTGGTTTATATGAAAATTACCAACTTGTCTGAAAATCTTGTTTTACTCTTATTTGAATTTAAAGACACAAAAAAGATCAACAATTGGAAAGTTTATAACTCGGAGAAGGATATATACTCACTCAACAGCAAGGTAGTGTGCAAAAAATGTGTTTGCTACATTACAGAGTGGATATTTGTGTCGAACACCAGGTCATTTTTGTATACTCACATCCCAGCCTTCACTGTCTATTGTGTGACTTTAAAAAAAAATCTTTTGATAGTCTATGCTGTGTGGTGTTTGAAGTCTTGTATATCCACAATCTTCTTACATACATACAGTCCATGCTGTGCGGCATTGGTAGTCATGTTTGCCTAAAACCTTCTTACATACAGTCTATGCTGTGTGGTGTTGGTAGACTTGTCTATCCACAATCTTCTTACATTAGTCCATGCTGTGTGGCATTTGGTATTCAAGTCTATCTGCAATCTTCTCACATACAGTCCATGCTGTGTGGCGTTGGTAATCATCTCTATCTACAACCTTCTTCCTACAGTCCATGCCGTGTGGCGTTGGTAGTCATCTCTATCTACAACCTTCTTCTCATAGTCTATGCCGGTGGCTTTGGTAATCATCTCTATCTACAACATTCTTCATCCAGTCCATGCTGTGTGGCGTTGGTAGTCTTCTCTATCTACAACCTTCTTCTCATAGTCTATGCCGGTGGCTTTGGTAGTCATGTAAATCTACAACTTTCTTCTTATAGTCCATGCCGTGTGGCGTTGGTAGTCATCTCTATCTACAACATTCTTCCTACAGTCCATGCCGTGTGGCGTTGGCAGTCATCTCTATCTACAACATTCTTCCTATAGTCCATGCCGTGTGGCGTTGGTAGTCATCTTTATCTACAACATTCTTCCTATAGTCCATGCCTTGTGGCGTTGGTAGTCATCTCTATCTACAACATTCTTCCTACAGTCCATGCCGTGTGGCGTTGGTAGTCATCTCTATCTACAACATTCTTCCTATAGTCCATGCCGTGTGGCGTTGGTAGTCATCTCTATCTTCAACTTTCTTCCTATAGTCCATGCTGTGTGGCGTTGGTGGTCATGTAATTCTACAACTTTCTTCTTATAGTCCATGCCGTGTGGCGTTGGTAGTCATCTCTATCTACAACTTTCTTCCTATAGTCCATGCCGTGTGGCGTTGGTAGTCACGTAAATCTACAACTTTCTTCCTACAGTCCATGCCTTGTGGCGTTGGTAGTCATCTCTATCTACAACTTTCTTCCTATAGTCCATGCCGTGTGGCGTTGGTAGTCACGTAAATCTACAACCTTCTTCCTACAGTCCATGCCTTGTGGCGTGGGAAGTCATCTCAGCAAGACGCTTGCCTGTGGATCAGAAGATCGTCGGTTCCGGTCCTGGCCGATCTGACTTTCTTCAAAAACTACCTTGGCTCCCAGGTCGACCCACCATTGAATGGGTGTCAGGTGCAGTCTTGTGAAGTGAAGGCTGCTGGCGTGCTGTTGACCACATCACCCACCAAGAGCCGATTGGTCTATAAAATATAAGTCTAGCCCTATATGCCCAATACACCTGAAGGCGTGGAAAGGGGCCCTTTACTGTGACAGACGTCACTCTAATCATGTCAGTCTGGAAAGGCATTCAGTCCCCTGTCGATGTTTCCGCCAAGTGAACTTTCATGCCGACAATGTCCTTGATAGCCAGTGTTGTGCTGGTCAATACAATACAGAACGTAGTTACAACTGAGAATGGTTTAATAAAATATTACTGGACAAATACTCCACAATATCGTCGTTCAACTCAGTAATACTTTCAGTCGACTATTTGATTTGATTTTATTCAAGAACCGACAAAACAGCACTCGGGGCATTCCCATAAGCGCTCCGTCCCCATCTTCATCAGCCAGCGAAGAGTTCCGATACTAATGGTGCCAGTAGCATTCTGATAAATGTATATCTTGCCTTTTCTCTGAGCCTCGAGCATCTGCTAGAACCTCTCGTCACCCCCAACTGCATCAATCTCACCACACTGTGGTGATCCATCTGCTCCTCCGAAACTGTACAAGCTCTTCCACAAGGCACTAACCACGCCTGCCTTATCATGCAACAGTATTCTACCAAGCAGTGCAGGGCCAGCCAGTCTGTCCGCCTGTTCATTTCCCAACACACCGGCATCCCATGGTGAAAAAAATCCAGACAATACTCCTCACCCGTGTCTTCCGCAGCGAGGCATGCCACTCTGCACGAAGCATGCCTGTCCTGATCTTCTTCAGCATGCTTTCTGAGTCAGTTACAATCACAGTGTGTGTGTGTGTGTGTGTGTCGTGTTCTCTAGCCAGCGGAAAGCCGCAGTGATCGCCTCCACCTTCATTCTTAAGCTGGATGTTGTGGTATCATATGCTAGGCTCTCCTGCACCAAATGTCGACCATTAACTTTTGCTAAGAAACCCCAAGCACTTCTTTTGCCTCTTGACACTAAACCGTTTGTGTAAATTATCAAATCTTCTGAGCGAGCATTATCTTGAATTAATTGCTGAATTTCCACCTGTGTGGCACCTGCTAGCCAGTCTCAGCATTTCCGGTTCAGTGTCATTACGACCCTATACAAGTCTGGCTGTTCAGGTGGCACTTTGACCCACTCCTCTCCTCGCCTAATGTTCTCAAGGATGCAAACCTGTCTGAATATGTCCTCTGCCTGAGCTATCCATGACTTCCCTCTTATCAGCCGCTGACCCTTAACTGCACCCAATGCTTCGTGCAAAGGGTGGTCTGTGTCTGCATCTACCCTAAGATATGACTTCACCTGCATCACCTTGTGCCTACCTGCAACGGCACACCAAGGATGTATCGCATACACACCACTGGGGTGTCTCTGGTGCAACATAGAATGACCAGCATTGCTGCGTTCTTATTGCGCTCTAGTTTGTCCATCTGACTCTTTGAGACGGTAAGCATTCCGAGGCCATATTCAACCACTGTCAGTATCCTTTCAACTCCTTGTGCTTCTAGGCTTGCAATCTTGCTCGAATACACGTTAAAGAACACAGGCGAGATAACCAAACTGTATGGTTCTGAGGTCCATACAGCCACACTGTATGGTTCTGAGGTCCAAAGGCCCAGTCGAAGAACAACCCGACGTGAATACAGGACAGATGCAATCCAATTCACCATCCATGGGCTGACCTCCTTCTCCTTCAGTGCAGTCATCAAGATGTCGTATTTTACTCTGTTATAAGCATCCTCGAGATCTAATCCTGCCGCCAATCGACGAATAAAAAGCATATGTCATTCCTATGTACTAGCACTTCCTACACAAAGTGGTAGCGTATTGACTATACTTATTCCTTTCTAAACACTTATAAGTATCCCAACGTGGGATGCCATTTTTTTTATCCTTATCCGCATGGTGACACTTTGTGTCACCTAGTGTTTGTCGCTTGTGTGATGTCCTGGTGGGGTACAACTGCCTACCTGTCTTTCATAAAAGCTTATTCCTTTCTAAACACTTATAAGTCATCACAACGGGGGATGCCATTTATTTTGATTTGAAGCCCCAACCTGGTTTTTATTTTAAACACCTTATTCCTTTCTTAACACCTTATTCCTTAGCCATTCGTCACACTGGCAAACCCTAAACCAATTGTTTCCTTAATTTATTTCGACTCATGATGTATTTATAGTTCACACCCAGAAATGTAACAGATTTTTAGGATTTAAGTGATAAATTAACGCCTTTTTGGGGACCGAAAGAGTTAACTAACGTATGTCTTCCGAGTGCCAATCTAGGTGCACCAAAGGGGCTAAAAGAGACCTTAAATGAACACTCACTGTAATATATATGAAGAATGTATCTCGTCGACATAGGGAGATGCATCAGCTTGTTTAAATGAAATGGCCGGCTGTTCTTTACAGAACATAAAACTAGATTGTTGACTCGTGACGTTATTTTTTATAATGACGTCTTTCTCGGAATCATATAAACAACACAAGAAGTTATTGCGTCACTTTGATAGAGTAGTATCAGTTGTAGTACTTTGTATAGTTCGTTTAAAATCTCATGAAACCACTTGCAAGCCATTTTTTTAAACTGCCCTAATAGATAGCAACGATTTTTTTTCCTAATACAGTTTTAGAATATACATGAAGCAAAAACAGTAGTATTCTTTAGTTCATAGATGCTCAGAATGCTGAATACCAGCCAATTCCTTTGATCTTTTCGAATCAATATAAATAAATGGAGTGAACCTTTAGAATTTACAGTAAACATCTGAATTTCCGGTTGTTTTTTTTTTTTTCAGGGGCGTGTCTTCACAATACATTTATAGGTGAAGTACATTGATTTGTTGTCATTTATGTTCAACTGAGCTGAGTTGAGCTGAGTCAAGAAAAACATCACAGTATTCGGGGCATTTCCAAATGCGCTCCGACCCTATCTTCAGCAGCATGCGCACAATTCCAATTCCGATGACACCAATAACAACCTGACTGTGTATCCGTCTTACTTTTCACTTGTTGATATTTGCCAAGATTTTCTTTGCACCATTTTACTCAAACCGTAAGGATCTATAAGTGCCTCCGCACTGTTCAGTCGCCCCTAAAGGGCCCTTGCGGAATCTAGCTTGTCATATATTAGTTCACCACTAAGTTAAGAACCAAAAAATTTTGAAAATATGGTGGTGACTGCAGTCAAGCTAATACAAGAAATTCCAGGGAAATTTAACTAAAAAGCCTAACCAAAATGGGGAAGCAGAAAAAAATTTGCACAAAACAACACAAATAACGTAACGTTTCGACCGGGCAGCCTTTTTAAAACATGAAGTGAACTACACAAAGGTAACAACGAGGAGAGGAGAGTATACAGATCTCGATAGGGTGACGTAAGCAACGTTTTAAAAAATGTGATGTTGAATAAATGAAATAAAATAAAGTAAACGATGGCTAAAAAAAAAAATACTCAAAAAATAAAAAGTAATATTGTTAATATATAATATAATAGTGGGAATTAAAGAAATACAGATGTTAACGATACATAAATAAAACTGATAAGAGATAGAAAAAAGTAATAATATGAAAGAAAAGAAAAGAACAGAAATGAATTAACATTTAAAATGTGATAAGAGAATGTATGTTGGATATTAATACCACCTGGACTAAGAACCAGCAGGTCTATCTTCCCGTTCATATCCGAAAACATCGACATTCCCTGGAGAAAATATCCAGTATAAATTGTTATATACCGAATGGCACTAGATAAAAGATGTAATCAACGTCAGGCCGGATGACTTTTTTTTCCAGATGATTTCTTGGTGCCCATTGAAAGTAGGGCGAGCTGACACACAATCATCATCATCCTTGTATGTCTTTATGCGTCAGATAAGGCTACAGTCTAGTTCTCCATTGCCTTCTTTCCTGTGCAGTTCTTTCTTTCCATATCATTTTTAGAATTCAGTCGAACCACTTTGGCCTCTCTTGAGCATGAGTGAATGTATGTATCTGTATACGGGTGTATGTATGAGTGTGCGTATATGTATGTATACTGTATGGGTGTGTTCGTTTGTGTGTATGTATAAGCATTTAAGAGTGCATGTATACGTTGTGTGTTCGGAGTGTTTATGACTGTAAAATATGTGATGTGTTTATGCAGTTTTTCTTCATATTTTACGTTTTTATATAAACATAACAGGCATCATTGATAATATGCAACAGGGTCTGAAAGACGAGTGCTTGTTGTTTAAGGTTTGAGGTTTGAACAACGGATCAACATCATGGTGCACGGGTAGTAACCCAAAAGTGCTCCGTTCTTCTTCTAACTCAAGTCAGAGTCCGAAGAAGTTAAGCACAGATTTCCCCTGTTTGCTGTAGGATATTAATAAGGCAACCTTGGTGATTCTCTGCTTGTCCTCATAATGTTCCTTGTCTAATGATATTTTCTTTTTTCTTATAACGGTTGAAAACTAGTGATTGTTCAAACATGTCCGTCTTTGTTTCTTCAAATCATCCCATGTAATACTTCTTCTTCTTCCTGTTCACTAGCTGTAAACTCTGGCGGAAAGTTCTGGTTGTTTTTCCACTTTTAGACTGCAGTCCTATTCCAGAACCTGAGTGTTACGTGTGCATTCGTTTTACTGATCCGACTCATGTGTATGCAGACTGTCCGTTCCTTGCTTCTCATGCAGATGCACTCCGACTTTGAAGAAAACTCCAAATTAGTCGACTCTTGCTACATGCTTTTAGGGTAGGCGGTGGGTCTATTCCCCCCCCCCCCTATAATAGGGCCTCGGAACCCACACGGGGAATCCCATGTAATGATCGTCAGAATGACTTCCCACTCACTGAGCTTTTGTAGCATACGTGTTTTCACAGAGTGGGTAGCTGGCCTGACGAATAAACCTCCTGCTTTCTCATTCGGACGTGAGACCGGCGACCAGGGTCTCTTTAGTGGCGCAGGGGCGTGTGAGGCTAGACTCATATCTTTACAGACTCGATAGGTGATGGTTTCGTTGCGGAGATGAAAGGTAAAGGTAGAAGTGAAGTCGGGAGATGTGAACCAGCGTCATTGCACACGGTTATAAACCATAAGTGCTCTGCCACCAGTACGCCAGCTGACAAAAAACTTTCCGACTGTGTCGATGTCCGCACGAAACTCCATAGCTACAGCGACGTTCCTCTATAACGCAGAGATAAGTTTACTTATAAACAGATTTAAACTCAGTGAGACTAAAAGAATGCTACTCCCTCCGAGACCAGACAAGTACCTTGAACAGAGGCAAAGAACAGCTTGTGAAAACATGGCATTGGGCCAAAGGGCGAAAACTCATGCGCTGCTGGATCGATAACAACAACATAAACAGATTTGCCCAAATGCGAACTCGAAAACGTCCTTCAGGCTGTCACTCACGCTTCAAGATCCTGTGCTACATTTGCTTCCTGTCTGCGCAGGTGGACAAATGAAAGTTACACTGTAACACAACTTGAATCACTGGGGACAAATCGCCAGTCTCAGGAAAACGGGCAGATTCAAATTCACTGTTGCAACTTCTGTGAGTGCAAACACGAAGAAAGCAAACACAGGTCTTTTCTGGGGACTGGATGGAGTCTAGAGTTCCATGAAATATTGGCCGTTTGGGGCAAATTAGGGTTTCCCAGCAGGACTGACTGTTGATACACCTAAAAGGTCAATAATTCCATGTTGAATTAGTTCACTAAATTTGTTGATGTCGGCTAGTTCTCACACAACTGCCCACATTGGTTTGTTAGTTCGGTGCAGGTCATTTTAGTGATTATTTTGGTCATTATGGCAAACGGCCCTAACGACCTCTAATGTAGACATGCATACTTTACTTATCCTCTGTAATTGTTGTGCCTAGGTGTAGCATGTCGGCGTCTGTAGCTCAGGTGTCCCAAACGTTTCGTAATGCCGGGTTCGATTTCAATAGCGGACGATTTGTCTTGCCTTGGTTTCGACAATGGTACCAAGAGCTGACCGATCAGTAAGCAATGACAAACTACTAAAAGTAAAATTTGCCTAAAATGCCAGAGATGACCAAAAAAAAAAAATGCTGGGGTTGGTTCTGCAGAGGTGTAGCAAGCAGCGTGTAGCTTATTAACAAAAGTAAGCTAAAGGGGTTTTCACGTTAGTGGCGAATGGGGCAAGGGATACTTGAGTGGTGTTTACAATAATAAATCTGGGTCATTGCAAAATGGGGTCAAAACAACACCGGTCGCCCTTTCTTTCCCTTAGGGCAAGTAAAAGTCACTTTTCTATGTCTTTAGGCGCATTCGGCATATAGGGCTAGACCTTAATTGTATACACCAATCAACACTTGGTGGGTCATGTAGTCAGCATTACGTCAACAGCTTTTACTTCCTAGGGTTTCTACCTGGTACCCACTCAAGGCTTGAACAAGTCAAGGTCATTGTTAAAAAAAGGCTGGCTGCTTACTTTGTGTAGATCTTGTCAAATGTTGGGTCCGTTCTGATGGGGCGACTAGACGATCGCCTGCTGATCAGAAGGATTTGAGTTCAGATCCTGTCGGAGCCGAAGTTATTTTCAGAAATGATTGTGGCTCCCAGGTCGACCCAGCCTTAAATGGGTGTCGGGTACAGTCCTTGGAAGTAAGGCGCCCGGCTTGATGTTGAAATCAGCCACCTAGTGCAGATTATCTCTACAATATATGTCTAGCAAAATTTGCCCAATGCGCCCGAAGGCTTTGAAAAGAGTCCAGACTAACTGCCATATTCAGATTGCACGAACCTGAATTTCAGGACAATGTTAACAAATTTTTTCCAGTCGGATTGTGCTCTTGCCTCGGCTAGCCACTTCTCTACTGTTGCTGCGAGTTATGAGTTGTGTTATCTTGACGGCACCCATACACGCTCCTAATTGCTCTGATTGCCCCTTTAACATACACATATCAATGACCTGCAGGTTATAGCGTCAGTCTTCTGCTGGTTGACAAGATTCTCGCCCGTCCAGTATGCCTCCGTGGCTGCTTGAACCGATCTTTACTCCCAGTTCACGCATTTTTAGCAGCGGCGTGGACGCGCTGCTTCCACTCTTTCGATCCTCCTATCTCTCTAAGGACATTAAAAATGTCGGCGTGATCCATATGATGGTCATCTGCAACTAACACAGAGCTGGCAAATCTATCCGCTCTTTCATTGCCAAACATATCCTTATGCCTTGGGACAAAGATTAAGGTATCGCTATGCACAGTGGAGTTTTGCAATAAGTCAATTCACTGAAGCTATATATATACTATAAGCTTTATATATGTTATTTTCTCCAGCCATATCGTCAGTCCCGACTCTTCTACATTGTCTGATACTTTTATATTAAGCTCAGTACAGTTAAGAAAAGACATTTGAATATGTCCGCCTCGTCCCCATATTCAGCGCCGAGTTTCATGTTCGATTGTTCCAGCAGCAGTTTGTTTGCATGTCCATCCGTCCTTTCCTAAGTATAGCTTAGATTCTTTAGTCACTTCCTGCTGCACTTTATTCACAAGACCGTTAGTTCTGCATTCTTCACATGTTTCCAATCGCCCTAATCACATCTATCTTGTCAAGCATCTCTGTAGCAAGGGGGCAGCACTAGCCAGTCGGCACTCCTCCGAATAACGGCCCCAAATTATCTAGCTCAAAATCGTACCCTTACAGGGCCTCAGTGATATGTAAAATTAGGATGGGTTTATTTCCGGCAAATTTAACAGGCAGACCATCAACTCCGACACAGATGAGCAATAATGTTCTACTGATTGATGAGCTGGCAAATGTAGATGTTAGATCTGCTGACTTATTTTTGCTTTGTCGTACGTTATGGTGGCCTGGAAAGAACGTTTATGGACGGGACAGTTTCTGAAATGCGAGTCAGAGGCTGACCCTACCAGAGTGGATACAAAACAGTGAGAAAGCATTGGGTCGGAAAGCGGACATGTCGGGAGAATATGCTAGAGAAAAAGACTTTCAGGTAAATGTGCCTCGGTGCGGTCTAGGACTAAATACCAGCGGACTGGCTGGCAAGCGAGCGCAAGTATGAATTCATTCAAAAAGAGCAGCTGAAAAGGGGAATATAATGGATAAGCAGATAAAAAGAGAAAGGTAAAGTATTCAGACAAGTAAGGAATACTCTGATGACGTCTCACAAGCAGCAGAGACTTGTTAGGTAAAGAACTGTATCGCTGTATCTACGAATTCACGAGTGCAATTTTTACGAAGATCCATAGGGATCGCTGTTTGAGCGAGGGAGCTCGTTCTTTGGCGACGCATTTGGCAGGCAGCTAGCCGTTTTGTAGGGACATACAAAGCCATATTGGATAAAATTCAGTTAAAAGAGCTTGATCCTCTCAACTTCTTCATCTTCGTCTTCTACAATAGTGTGATGGCTGTGCCGTTCAGAGAGCAATGGCAAACTACTAAATGTAAAATTATTCTAGTGAGCTGTGACTAAAAAGCTTAACGAAATAGGGAAGCAGAACAACATACAGCAATCAGCACAACACAAATCGACGTTTTCGCCAGGGCCTTTCTCGTCATGAACTGAACTACCCAACAGTAACAAAGGGGAGAGTATTCCAACCATCTTGGGGTCACGTGGGAATGTTAAATTGCAAAATGAACCTACCAACAGCTTGCATGTGCAAGGGTTGCTTTGCTATGTCCATGAAAAGGATATGCATCGAAATAATTTACTTTTATCCTGCACACGTTGACTACCATTTACTCGAGTTTGAATACATATTCGTTTACATGTGAGTATGTGTAAACATAGTCCACTTCATAAAGGTGATTAGAGTAACAAAAGAGTAACAGGAGCGGTGCAAAATAATATATTATTAATCGGCGATTGGGTCCTTATTGGTTCGCCGGTAGACGACGTCGTCGTCAGTCGGGACAGTATTTGGGTATCACTCCTGTGATCTCATCAACACTACAAGAGTGCTTTTCAGATCTACTCTTGGCGAGCAACACTATGCTATTTTATATGGCGCACATATCCTAGCCATAGTTGTAACCTAAAGCAGCCCCTTTGGGGATGCTGACTGAACGTGACGAATTTTTTTTTCGCAAAGCCAGCCAGAAATACGTGAAGGCAATATTCTCTCTAGGCCTTTGCAGTGAACAGCCGTCCCCATGAGGGATGCAATTTTTAGTTATTTGGAGCCCCAACCTGGCTTTTGCGGGGGGCCCTAAATATAGCCTGGCTTTAAATATGGCCTAACGGCTAAACGGGGTTTATGGGACCTCTCCACTGGTGATCCTCAACTGCATGGTGGCACTTTGTGTCACCTGGTGTTTATCGCTTGTGTGATGTCCTGGTGGGGAACAACTGACTTACTTACTCGCTAGGCCTAAACAGTATTTCTTTCTTTCTTTGTATCCTGGCATGCAGTTGCTATTTTAAGACATGTTTTACCCGACTTCTGTTTCTGCAAATAACTGTGTGTATCATACACAGCCTTTAGTCAACAACAATTCTTTATCTCCACACAGGATTGCGGGTTTCATCAGCTAGGTATGACCTTCACCGGTGTCCTGGTTTTCAGTTGTTTTGGGAGTGAACAGGTACCTGGGACTTGCTCTGTTGGTCTGCTATCCACATTAAGATTGTCTTATCTGGTGGTGGTAAACTTTTAAATAGCAGTCCAGTGTGGCAACACGGCAGTCAAAAAGGCAGGCAGGCAGATAAACAGCCTTTAGCTTCGCGCTGAACCATTTATCACTTCAACTTATGGAGTACCGAGCGACTTGTCACGCGTTTGCTTGGTTTTGCTTAAGTTATAAATTTACCTGAACATTTCATCTACATTTATTTGTTGCACTCTATTCTTCTTCTTAGCTTTCACCGGATGTAAAATCTGGTGGAAGTCCTGGTTATTCTTCCATTTCTCGCCTTTGGTCTTGTTCCATAAATTGAGTTGTGGTTGCACAGTTCTGGCTTATTTGTATGCAGACTTTTGGTTCCTTTCCTGTCAGACAGATGCACTCAGACTTCAGACGAACTACCCCTAATTAGTCGCTTCCTACGACATGCTTGTTGGGTTGTAGTGCCCCCCCGTCCCCCCCCCCCCCATGGGTTCTTGGAGCTCCCGTATGGCAAACGACACACACTTGGTTGACAAGAATTTGTGTAACCTGAGTTTCCATTTCAGTGGTTTGTAATATGTTCTATAATTATTGATTCATGCTGTATGATAAGCCTAGCCATTGATGAAACTTTGTTCAGATGTATCGTGTTGGTCAAGGGTTGACGAGTAGTTCCTCCATTGAATCCCTGTCGTCATGTGGAGGGGACAGGCCTAATGCTCAGTATGGTAACTACAGCTCTACCTTTTTATGTTATCTTGTGTGACCTTCTTTCTGTCTTTCTGGGCTTCCTAAGAGTGTCAGTCAATACATCTCAGTGTGTTCATCAGATTGCTTTTTACGGTCACAAAATTGTTTTGTCTGTATATAACAGCTGAAACTATTGAACACCTGTTTTCAAATTATTCATATTTCCAGTCATTAAAAAATAATTATTTTATCACGCTGAGTATATACAATTCGTCGACCTTTGTGGCTTTGGCGTTCTTGTCAGCCCTGTTAATTTCTAGTCCGTTTTCCACGTAAGCGTCACTTGCAAGTCTGTCAGCTCGTTCATTGCCTTTTTACCCCAGAATACCCAGGAACAAATATGAAGCTGATTTTTGTCACCCTAGATCTATTCGGGGACTCCACCCATCGTCTTTGTACGCAACCCTTTTCGATCCTCTTGAGCATATTCAATGAGTCGCTGAGAAAGCATGCTCTGGTGAAGTTTTGTCTTTCTAGCCAGGAGCAAACTAACGAATATTCAGGTGATGGCAGTTCTAACTTCATGGCAACGGGCTCCGCTGCATAAATTCTACCTTCCTGTGCCACCGAAAACCATACATAATCTCCATACAGTGTTTGATATTGTGGGAAGGGAAAGGGGGGGGGGGGTTGGGAATAATATAGACTGCAGTTTCAGCAGATCCAATAACACGCACACGCATTGAATGCATAAGGCAGCCGTAACAAAATGCCAGTACAAACAGTCCGACACTATAAATGCAGTTGATCGCTGATGGAGCAGCAGTTGAACACAACAGTAGTTGTCAACACAATTTATCGCAGGCCGATTCTATATGATATTCCAGGCAGCAGAAGAGGCTATGGTGGTGGGTGATAAGGTGGGTGCATGGGAACTGCGTGTTTAAAAAAAAAAATTTTAATGATAATATATGTAAGCCGAATTAGCTTGGGGATTTATGTTTGGAGACGGTTGTTTCAGACTTCACTATTCATTTCTCAAGCATGCATCACTTAAACTCATTGATTTACAAGTATTTGTTTACTACCGAAATGCATTTTACCCACCAGACGACTTAAAATCACAATAGTGAGAGACAAAGGAGTTAAAGGAGCAGCTGAGATAGCACCGATCTATAATACAACGGTTACAAGGAGAAGAAAAAAAAAACAGCTTAGAAATTCAAGTTACATAAGGACTAACCAGTAAACCTGTGGTGAATAGGCTTGTTGAGAAAAAGATACAGCAACAGTCAAACGAGAACAGCCAACGCAGACCAGCTGTTGCGTTGGGCAAGCAGGTTTCTTCAATTGTAAATCTTAGCATCGTTGAACAATTGGATTACATTTTTCTCCCACGTGGCGTTCATTGATTTTTATATTTTATTGCATAGATTTATTTTCCCCTTTCTTGGACGACTGTTTGCTACTGTAGGCTTCCTTGATCTAGTGTAAGTCAATTATCCTTTAAAACTAAGTTTTTAATGGACCTGTTTCATACTATTTACTCATGAAGCATATACTGTCCTGAAAAATACTCTATAGCCGCAACGTTTGTACATTCCAACTGGCACTCCATGGGGGATGTAAGCGAAATTACACCAACCGCTTTTTCTTCCTAAGAGCATTTTGTTGTATCCAATTTGAACTGGGTGAACCTCGATCACAAACATAATTCGTGAAACGATATTACAAATCAAATGAAAAGAAGAATCAGTCAGCCTCACATAATCGCAACCACAAGCGACAAGTAAACGTTGCAGCTATAGAGCATTTTTCATAACAGTATATAAACCTACAATATCCTACAAACAAAAACATACAAAATCATTTTACTGACGTGTCCCCGATATAAATCACATGTCTATCTAGCCAGTAGAATGTAAAATTCTGCCCCCAGTGGAGATTCGACTGCAAAACTTTCGGGTCGGCAGGTAAGCATTAAGCCATTGTTCTCCCGTCCAAAGTTATGCAAAGCTATGTTTCTCCGTCCACAAATTTCAGCTCTAACCTTCTAGGAATGTGTATTTTATCAAGTTAGCTTGTACACCTAATGAATGAATGAATCATTCAAGAATTAATATCAATGTACTGAGCTCATTCCCACGTGTACTCTGTTCCCTTATTCAGTAGAAACGAAGTGTTGCCTTTCTCATGGCGCAAGTGCAGCTTGATTAAACAGATCACGTGTCCTTTCCTGTGCGCCTGGAAGACCACCCAGACCTTCTGCTTATTCCATCTGATATAGAACAATTCTAAGATTTATGCACACCCAATGAGCATTCACGAAACGTAAATGTTTTGGGAATATCAATAGAAATGTTAATATTATTTCGAATATTATTGGCAGACGCTGTTGCAATTAGAAATGACAAATTCCGCGCTGTGTAAACAAAGAGATTCAGCAGAAACTGGAAAAGAAACTAAAACCGTTGCTGGTGGGTGACAGCCCCGTGCGGTATATTTTCTCAGTATAAGTCCTCGAAATGCCGACCTTAACAGATTCGCACTGTCAACAGTTTCACCTGTATACGGATTTCGCTGCCTATGCTGCCCCCTCCCCTCCTCTTTCCCTTTTACGGTGCCGCTTGATGCCTACGTATCTTTATATCGTAACAAGGCAGGGGTCTGCTGGTGAAGTGGAGACATTTAGGGGCTTGCTTGTGGGCGGCATGGGAAGAGTTGGTAGAGAGTGTTGGTTATGGTTCAATGAATCGAGAAGTATGGAGGGGGGGGGGGGGAGATTGCGCTGAATAGGGCACGCATAGAAAAAGTCTGATGATAGTAAATCAGGGGTGTCCTTGCATAGGAACACGCTTTGGCGAGATGGTGGAGAGAGTCAGAGGGGTGGGGGCGAGGGGGATACGCTGAGAGGAGAGACAGGTGAAGGTGGAACGGTCGGCATGCACTGCTCTAAGTATTAATGACGTAGAGGGAGACCAGTGAACATATGCATAGGTCAATAATAGACAAATGAAGAGGATGAAAAGGGCATGAAGTGAGCTGGTAGAAATGACATGGGAGTAGAGAGACTGGGGAAAACGCTAAGAAGAGAACTGGAGACATTGATGAATACGATCGGGATGACATGTAGTTATCAGCATAAGATAGTAAAGATAAAAAGGTTAGGTTTTTCAAGCTGACTAAAGGCTTATGCATCTGAACTATCTTAAAACCAACCAGAGCATGTGCAATACTTAATCCATATTTTTGCTACTTGCTATGCTACACACTACTGTTAAATTAACCAAAATGAAATTCTTTATAATAGATGTATCTTATCGGTCTTTTCATATTTATTACTGTAGTCCGTTCTGTTCCATGTGCTATTATATATTATAAATCCTTTTTGTCAAGACAGTTATAATTTTAAAGTTGAAGGTGGCTAAGAGTGAAACTGTTAAGAAGATTGAATTGGTTTTCCTCTCCACAGCATAAAGCCTGTGCAGTATTGTAGAGACCATTTGTTGCCTGTGCATCATGATCCCTCACTCGGCCTGCCTTTTTTTACTCCAAAGGAAAGGTAAAACCAGTACGTTTGGAACAAAGCAGACTGCTGAAGCTGCCGGATCAGAAAAGCAGTGCTCTATCTGTCCGCCAGTCGGTGTTTCCCTCTGGACCAGATGCCAGCCAAGGCGAAAGGCTTAGTCTGCCCTGCCATAACAAAGTTTTCAGGCTGCATTTCCTCTTCCTAGGATAAGGCTAGTATACTCCCCTATGCGCTCCTCCGCCCGAAGCCGTTGGCACATTATGGGATGTTGGTTTGGTGTGTTAAGAAGATGCAAAAAAAAAAAAAACAGCTTATCATACCTACACTAGATAAGCTAGGTTAGGATAAACCTTTTTACAGTTAAGCGATACTTGCTTCACTTGTTGAAGTGTAGAATCCCATGCAGGACTGAATGCCTCAATCTTAACCCTTTAGATGAGAGATAATTCGTTCGTTTGTTGTATTTGTATAAGAGAGAACAGATTAGTCAGAACAAAATCGTGGGCGTCTTTCTAAAGAGAGCTTTGAAAGAAACAATTATGTCGATGGAAATTCTGAATGCAGCGTTCAAGGGCACCTGATCGTGTTACTGTTGACAGGGAACCTGAAATTCAAACAAAAGACACATAATTAAAAATTAAATATAGCTGTAGGCGCGCCCTGTCTCAGGACAGGGGAATTGGTTTTCAAAGATACCAGGCCCTAAGGTGAGGTTTACGTAGGTGATTTTTAAACGTTAGCCTCCCTGTGTGTTTGCCATAACATTGATTCTGTTTTGAGAAAGGAAATATAGCGGGCAATGTTTGTCTGGAGGTTTAAGCTGCAACCGATCTCTTTACCAAATTGATAGCGTCAGTACCTGCAGACTCTACCGAAAAAAGATGTAAAATATGTCGTTGTGTTAGCCAGAGCTCCTCTGTGATGAGGTTTATTTTTCTTCTTCCACCTCTTCTTTTTCTCCTCCTCCTCCTCCTCCTCCTTCTTCTTCTTCTTCTTCTTCTTCTTCTTCTTCTTCTTCTTCTTCTTCTTCGTCTTCTTCTTCTTCTTCTTCTTCTTCTTCTTCTTCTTCATCTTCTTTCTTCTCGCATCTTCTTCTTCTCTTTCATTCTTTTCTCTTCTTCTTCTTCCTTCTTCTTCCCTTCTTCTTCTTCTTCTTCTTCTTCTTCTTCTTCTTCTTCTTCTTCTTCTCCTTCTCTTCTTCTTCTTCTCTCTTCTTCTTCTTCTTCTTCTTCTTCTTCTTCTTCTTCTTCTTCTTCTTCTTCTTCTTCTTCTTCTTCTTCTTCTTCTTCTTCTTCTTCTTCTTCTTCTTCTATATCTTCTTTTTTTCTTCTTCTTCTTCTTCTTCTTCTTCTTCTCCTCCTTCTTCTTTTTCATCCTTTCGTCTTCTTCTTCACTTCTTTTTCTTCTTCTTCCTTTTCTTGTTTTTCTTCATGCGTTCTATTTCGAATGCTCAGATCAGACTGTCAGATGGGCTGCCTCTGTAAAGTTCATGTCAGTTGCAGGTCCTTCGTGGTTGCACACAGCTTGTTCTGCACTCTTCGCTATTGAGGACATGTTTTTTTTTTTAAACTGCCTAAGCCGATCCTGGTCAGTAGTTTGGGGCGGATCCCTACGAGGTTTGGAATACGGCGCTGTTCCTGCCTGGCAGTAGTCCACAGGAGCAGCCCCATAACGGTGTAGGTATCTAAGCACATTTACTACCGGTAAATTGACGTGGTTCAGAGAAGGAAGGCATGAACAGGCTATGTTGGAGAATAAATAGACGGATAAGTGTTATTCCTTACTTGTACGGGGCTCAGTATCTGACTCAGAAAGCTTGCTGAGGAAAGTGAGGACAGGCATGCTTCGCGCACAGTGACACGCTTCCCTTTCGGAAGTAACGGGTGAGAATTGTCAGCATCTTGTTCTCCAGGGTAGGCACGTGTGTTGGAAAATGAACAGGCATTGGTAGTTAATGATTGTTTTTTATTTTCCTTTTTATTATTCAGCCCTCCTAGACCTTGAGTTTAATTGCTGCAGATATCACCTGCCTCCATTCCTCTATCTGACTGACCTTCTCTTTCCTCTCAGTGACGTCAAGTTTGTGTAGGTGTTTATGTAAGAAATCAGTCCACGTTCTTCTCGATCTGCTTCCTAATCTACCCCAGTTCAACTTTATCATGTACACAGTTCTTGTCTCTCTGTTAACTGCTATTGTCTCCATTTGCCACATCCATCTAATTGTATTTATCATCATGTTGCAGGTCCTTTGCAGAACGTCGATCTCATCACGATCTGCCTGAAAGAAACCCGGTCTCTTGCCAGCTCTCCGGCCTCGTGTACTTTCATATTCAGAGAGTCACCTATATCCTCTGCCCATCTTTGTGTTGGTTAGCCACTGCCTCTCCTGCCTGGTACCCTGTCTTCTGCTATAATTTTTGTCCAATCCGCCATGGTGATTAAAACGACCAAAATATTTCATCTTCGGGGAAGATGGGAGATATTCCACGACTCACGTCCGTATGTTGCTACAGGGAAGATTGGAGATAATCCACGACACACATCCGTATGTTGCTACAGGGAAGATCGGAGATAATCCACGAAACACATCCGTATGTTGCTACAGGTAAAATTCATGCTCTAAAAATTTAAAGTTTGATTTTCTTACTGGTGGTTAGCCACATACTTTTAATCCGCGTATAAACTCAGTAGTATGTAAACAGACTACGATTGTTTGAGTTCCTAAATATTCTCTTGTGGTGGTATTTTGACATGCGCATCTTGTTGCTCTTATGTTTACGCAGGTGATACTTATCACACTCTGCAATGATACTGTTTACAAGATAACCAGACAAATTTGCATAATTATTGGATATGTATTTATTAATACAAGGAAGCGATAACATTACAATGAATATGACACAAATAATAACGCGGCTCATATAAATAAACGGTCGAAAACTGAATGAAAGGATAGCTTTTGGAAATTATTAACAACTTCATTTTCACAAAATTTACATATCAATATCGTCATGTTGTGCTCTTTGCACATCACACAGGGCTCGCAGTTGATTCGCCCACTCTCCTTAAGCCTGTGTAATCCTTTCTTCACTGTGTATGGAACCCAGTTGGCCATCATCGGCCTATCTCGTTAAAGTTCATCTTTTTTTTTAGACAGCAGGCTATGTGTTTCCTATTGCAGTGTCTGTTTTGTGATTCTTTGACCGCAATATCTCAGGATGCGCCCAGTAACTCTTGTCATCCTTTTTTCGTAATTGTGGATAACACCAGTTGTCCAAGCATTTCTCTAAGAGCTTCCCCCCCCCCCCCTTTTCCTTCCAAATAGAACCCAACAACCCACAAGGGGACCCAGCTAACAAACTAATGGAAACGATTGTCAGATGTGCATACACAAATAGACCTCATTACCGTCGCCGATCACTGCCCCCCCTCCCCCTTTTCCCATCCCCTTTGTCCCCTTAAACCTCTTCCTCAATCTTATTGTCACCGCATTGAAAGAAGAAAAATAACAATTACCGTGACAAGATTGGCTTTATATTTACACGTATACACAAACTAGGATCTATGGGTATATCGTTCTTTGTTGCAAAGCACTAGTAGGAAAACACGCACTCGTACGCAAGTACTCACATACACATAGTTACACACAAACACACATTGTTCCGTTGCTCATCTACTGAGTGGGTGCATGGCGCGACACTGCGTGCTGCGGATTTAATTCGGAATGCTTTTCTTCTATGTTCCACATGGCTTTTGGTGTGAACTGTAGATTAGAAAAAGGCGAGTTGCCTGTTGCCGTAGAAATTATGGTGCCAGATGAATTAATTGCGCCAACAACTGATTTGTTATAAATGCTGCTTCAATCGACAATAAACAGCATATCTAGCGCTGGACTGTTTGTGTTGGCACTTCACAGTACTGCCTTTTGTATTTAACATCAGTGGGAGCTCTTGGCTTTGGTGAAACTACAGTGTCTTTTTGTTCACAAAAAGCAGTGTTGGGCATTCTGTGTGGATTTCCTTGCTACAGGAGCAGTGCAACTTTGAGTGATGTGCTTGCTATAAAGTCGGCATTCTGCGAATACTATTTACCTGATTATATATATATATATATATAATATATATATATATATATATATATATATATATATATATATATATATATATATATATATATATATATAAAATGGACACATGTAAGCGAGCCCACTCATACCAACAAGGATATATCATGGACACGTGTAGGCGAGTCCACACATACCCACAACGATATATCACGGACACATGTAGGTGAGTCCACACATACCCACAACGATATATCACGGACACATGTAGGCGAGTCCACACATACCCACGACGATATATCACAGACACATGTAGGCGAGCCCACACATACCCACAACGATATATCACGGACACATGTAGGCGAGTCCACACATACCCACAACGATATATCACGGACACATGTAGGCGAGTCCACACATACCCACAACGATATATCACAGACACATGTAGGCGAGTCCACACATACCCACGACGATATATCACAGACACATGTAGGCGAGTCTACACATACCCACAACGATATATCACGGACACATGTAGGCGAGTCCAAACATACCAACAACGATATATCACGGACACATGTAGGCGAGTCCACACATACCCACGACGATATATCACAGACACATGTAGGCGAGTCCACACATACCCACGACGATATATCACAGACACATGTAGGCGAGTCCACACATACCCACGACGATGTATCACGGACACATGTAGGCGAGTCCACACATACCCACGACGATATATCACAGATATATGTAGGCGAGTCCACACATACCAACAACGATATATCACAGACACGTGTAGGCATGTCCACACATACCCACATCTATATATCATGGACACATGTAGGCGAGTCCACACATACCCACATCTATATATCACAGACACATGTAGGCGAGTCCACACATACCAACAACGATATATCACAGACACGTGTAGGCATGTCCACACATACCAACAACGATATATCATGGACACATGTAGGCGAGTCCACACATACCCACAACTAAGCAAATAAAACTGCAATGAATACATTAATAAGCCGATTAAGCTCCATGTGAAATAAGACTATATAATGTACACAGAACCAGCTGTACGCATAGTCCCGTACCCATATATCTACACAAAATAACACTAAGAATATATACCTTTCAGAACAGACAATACGACATCGTATAATCGATACAAACCAGCTTATAGCAGCGATGATTTGCTCCGGTTTGATTCTCCTCCTTTCAGGTGTCGTACGGAAAGCAATTTGAGAGAGGAACAACCACCATCAAAACCACGTCCTATGCATAAAAACTTGAGCACACAGAGATCAAGACATGCAATAAGACGTAAAAAGTCCTTTGGCAGTTTGAAATTGAAAAGAGTCGCCTAACGGCGCTGCCGGGCGAAATTTGTAGTTAAAAATCTACCTAAAGTATTTCAGGGTCCTCGCCGGTGGTACAGAGGATGTGCATTGTGCCGAGCTTTTTCTGACTCAGACTTGAGCTAGAAGAAGAATGGGGCACTTATGGATTACTACCTGTGTGCCATGATGTTGGTCCATTTTTCAAACTTCTTTTTCTTCTTCTTCGTTCATTGAATTCTGGCGGAAGGTCCCAGTCGTCCGCTTGGACTTTTGGCTTTTACCTGGACCTGAGTTTTGCGTGTACAACCGTTTTACTGCCTTTTGTCGTTCCCTGCCTCACCCGCAGAAGTACTCTGATTTTGAGGGAGTTTAAACGTCAAACTTCAAGGAAACTAATCAGTGCAGGATTTCAGTCATGTAGCTAGAATGTTTAAACATAATATATGAGCACAGTCACCTTGTCAAGTGGTAGTTTAAAAAAAATAATAATCTGGTAACGATCAGTTGTCGAGTCGAGTTGATTCAATGCCAGGCCCTCTGGTCACACCCAGGTGCATCAAGTTGTTTTAAATCGTTTATGCTTTTTCGATCCGTGGGTATTTCTTTTTTTAGGAGCACCTAACTTAACCATTCTTTTTTTTTTTTTACCGTCGTAGATTTACTTTTAATACCATCTCTCTGTGTCTATCTTTCTCTCCTCTGTGTATGTGTGTGTGTGTTTGTGTGTTTGTGTGGATTTATGCATCTGTGTATTTTTGTATGCATGTGGGTACGTATGTAAATGTCTGTAGATACTACGTTAAAATGCATAACTGTATTATGACTGTACATGTGACTAAGCCTGCGTGTCTGTTTATATGTGTGTGTATCCGTGTGTGTATGTGTGTGTTTGTGTGTATCCGTGTGTGTGTGTGTATGTGTATGTGCGGTTCAGGAAATCAAATGACTAATGGCTGTGCACAAGCTCTAGATAAAAGATAGCATCAAGCTGCTTGTATTTATAGTTAAACATGGTCCAGCTTTCCTATCTATTATTCGGACCTTTTCTATGAATTCCAGGTGATCTCATTTGAGTCTGAGGACTTGTCATAACTATTGGTGAAGCCAGACGGCCTCCATGCCGCAGCTCTCCGCTGTTAGGTCTAGATCCGTTACCCGTGTGCATCTTGTTTCTGATGAGTTCTTCTGGCAAGCTGCGAGTAAGGTATGATTCCCCGTAGGGTTGGGTAGATACCGGATGATATGCAGCGTCGTCGTCTTGATAGTCTGGAGGACATTCGTCCATAGGAGGAGCCTGCTTGGTGACTTTGAATGGCATTGAATATACGTCATCATTACTACCGTATACGTAGCGTGGTATCTGTGGCGTCAAACGGCCGTCGTCTGAGCGATGGCTCTGTTTGGATCCCTCGCTACTGAGGGAGTTTGCAGAGTTCTGTCTAGAAAGATCACTCTTCGGAGCTGCATGAAAAATACGAGGGCTTTTCGGAGAGTTCATTCCTTTTGGTGGATATACCGAGTCACTTACTGGTGACGCAAGTAGTGGCGATTTCTTTGAGGGATACAAGTCATTCACAGGTGAGGACATCTCTGGATATCTGAGCTTAAATGGCATGTTAGGAGATTGATTGGATTCGAGGAGATTCGTTGGTCTGTGAGCTACTCGTGGTGATTTCTGGGTGTCATTGGGAGCCAGAAACATATGCTGCAGCTTTGGGGAGGAATTGGGCGATGGTCGGTTGTCTGGAGATTTCAGCTTTGTCACAGGTAAGTTCTCAACCTTGCCTCGTTCATACTCCTTTGCAGCATCAATTTCTGAAGATGATGGTTCATTGATGTCATCTGCGTCACCTTTAAAGGCACTAGAACCAATGATGTTTAGATTCATGCATCGTCGTGCGTTGATGTGTTCCAAATTCCCATGAGCTCTACTGATTGTGTCATAATCTTTTGGTGGCAGCAACAATGGAGCATCCCCCATGTGAAGGCGATGCTTCAACTCGCTGGCTACACTATCAAACGGCTGCACATCAGCCAAACTCTGAAGATCCTCTTCAATCTCATCACTCCCGAACGTTGGTGATTCGTCATTGCTGTAGGTACTCGCCGTAGAGCCAACAGCCGAATCATTTGCATGGAACTGGATCGTGTTCGCAGGCGGCACATATTTTGGATCATCGATTTCCCCTTTGCTGGCAAGTTTCAATTCTGCCTCTTGGATATGGTCCATGTTGCTTTCTACAATCTGGGACATCTGGCTGACGAAGAGAGTGGCTGTTCGAGCCTCATCGAATCGATAAACATGGACGTGAACATATCTCTGAGTCCTGGGCATATAACCAAGGAAAATACAGGCAACTATGTCATCTGGTGCTCCAGTGTCTGGTTGGCTTGCCTGGTGCACAAACGTCACATCCCTGGATGGTATAGTCGGAAAAGTAATCTTTTTAATCCCTTTATTTCTTCTTTCTTCCAGTTCTTGTGTTATTTTTATGTCCTTTTTGCTAACCTGTAGATAAAGAGAAGAGAAAGTAAGTAAAAATGTGATGGCCTTAGTTAATTTGTTAGTCACATGATTTCTGTGTAGGTTCTGGGACCACATCGAAGAGGGGTTGGGGGGGGGGGGGGAGGGAGGGGGAGTGGACTCAGACTTGAGTTAAAAGAAAAACTGAGCACTTATGTGTTACTACCTGTGTACCATGATGTTGATCAATTGTTTAAACCTCAGACCTCAAACTATAATTTCTCACCTCAGAAATTCGGCATTCAAACTGTCCTACTTGGCACGGGGTACGTACTTTCCACGTACCAGAATGTGGTGAATGGCAGATGGGTGAAATATGTCCACTACCGGTGTCTACAACGATATAAAGACGTGTGCAAGCGGGACATGAATGATACAGGCATGGAGGTAGATTGTGGGGAGACAAATGTCATGCACCATGTTGTGTGGAGGTGGACAAATCAAGAAAGAAATGGGGATTAAGGGGGGGGGGGTGGGGGGGGGGGGGGCTTGGTTAGAATGACTGCAGAAAGGTTAAGAGCTGAGTGTCTGAGAAGATGCACACTTCATGGAAACAATAATCCTGCAATCTCATGCTCTCATTGTGGAAGACTTTACCTAACTTGTTTGGGTCTTGCTGGTACAATCACTATCCCGATTCATATGTATGCTCTAGCACAATATCACACTATTGTCTGGGTAGATTTAAATGTACCAACAACAATTGATAACATTTCCTGGTGCCTGTTTTTAGGTTTGATCGATATGTAAGCCTTTATCAGTTATAAATATTCACATCGAAATAGAGTAGGCTTGCTGCTTATCTAACAAGCAGGTCGTAAATTAGGGCTTTTCTTCGAAATCGGATTGCATCACCCAGAGAGGCCAGAATTTAACTGTCTGATTAAAAAAAAAAGCCAGATCTGTAAAACAGATTTGCACTCAAGTTTTAGAACAAAACTAAAGTCTAGAAGTGGACGAATAAGCAAAACTTTCCGCTGGAGTTTATAGCCGATGAACGCAAAGATAAAGAGAAAGAAGAAGAAACCCCGTAACTTTGTGTCGTTAGTTAGACGTTTTGTCATTACGAGTTCCCCCACAAGTTCTCCGTTTTGTTACTACTCGTCGCAGTAGTCAAGCCATTTGCCTCGCGTTTGAATTATGTGAGTTCGCTTAGTTCGGTTTAATAGTGCAATTTTACAGAGATCTATGCTGATCGTCGCTGAAGTTGCGGAGTTCGTGTATTATGCCACCCTCTCGGTAGGCGGCTGGCTGTTCTACGAAGAGAGATCCCGAGCCAAATGAAATAAACCCCAGTGCAATGAATGAGAGTCTCTCTTTAACTTTCAACCTCTAACCAGAGAATTAATCTTGCTTGGCTTCTCACTTCTGTTGGCGTGTCCGTTCTTACGACTGACATTAAATGCTGCCAGGTCTCCTGTTATCTAAAATGAGTTAACCATAGGACCCTTTACCACTGGGATTTCAGCCTCCGCTGAGCTATTCAGTCAGATTTTGTGTAATTACTGGATTTGTTCAAACTTATGTTATATTAACCAATGTAAGTATGGGTAACATTATTGTATTACAGTATTCAGTTTAATTATTCAATTCTTAACTGTGTTAAATTATCAGCGTTTTCCCCCTCTCTTCTAAAACGCCGATTACTCTACTATTTTAGTTACTATAATAGGTTCTAGAAGTCGTGCTCGACATTAAAAATCTCTAACTCAGCAACCGTCTAAGCTCACTCAACCTAAAATATTTTCACGTAAAGTTATAGGAAGTAAAGGCGGTCGACGTGATAATGACCACCTCGTCCATCGACTTCTAGACGGTCTAAGAAAATATTAGTCCAGTCTCATTTGCCGGTTGTCAATTTGGCAAATAACATGTCTGTTTTTTTTTTTTAAATTAAAAAAAAAAAAATTCAACTTGTCCATTTTTTCAGTCGATAATGATCAGTGATTAGTAAGGACTATCATTACAGCCCTCCGGAGAAATCACAGGTACTCTATCTCCTCCTTAGAAGCTCCACAAGAGTAAAACAACTGACCACGCCCGTTCTCTGTTAATTATCTTGACGCCGTGTGCCCTTGGTTAGCATGTTGACATCTGGCTACTCAAGGAGAACTCCCCCCCCCCCCCCAGATCTCCACCAGCCCGCACAAGGATACTGAGTCCTGCAGCGATGTATTTCCTATAGGGAGGTGTATTAATCGCAGGGCATGGCGATGCAAATTAAAGTCAGAGATGATGTTCCAACTTTCCATAGCACAGACCATGCGTTTGTTGCTCGGTACGCCTTGATTACTTCGAAGAAAAGGTAACACCAGTGCGCTTAAAACAAAACATTCTGCAGAAACGGCAAGTCAGAATAGCACTGCTCTCTCTGTCCACCTGTCAGAGCTTCCTTTCTCGGCAGCTGCCAGCGAGGGCTAGTGGGTTGCCCTACCCTGCTTTAACAGTTTTCCTATTTTCAGTAGTGATATCTCGTTTTGGGAGAGAGGGTCGTGCATTGTGTGTGGCGATAGCATCTGCCGACACACCTTTAGCCCTCACTCGTCGTGTGCTGCAAAATCTGTGGCATAGGGAGACAGCGGCTTCAGACAGAGCTGTACGGGAGTGTGGTAGGTGTGAGCTCAGAGCTTATTCATTCAAATGTGTAAAGGCGCGTCTAGCGATTCTAAAATTAGAGCGGCCTTATTTCAGATAAGGAGCCCTACCGCTACTGAGGCCCACTGTGTGAGTTCGTACTCTTTGATATTAAAGATTGTATGTGTTCCACGGGTGTTCGGGTTGGTGTGTTCTTAAGCAGATTTATCTGTCACCGACCTGCTACGAAGCCTAGACAAGCAGGTCTTTGACAGATAGACTAATTGGCGGTTTTCTTCGAAGCCGGAGTGCATCTGCGCGAGAGGCAAAGAACCAACAATCTGCATAAAATAAGTCAGGTCTGTAGAACTGATGTGCAATCAACACTTAGGATCTTGAACAAGGCTTAAGTCTAGAGGCGGATGAACAATCAGAACTCTTCGCCAGAGTTTACAGCCAGTGAACGAAAAAAAAAAAAAAAAAGAAGAAGAAATATTTGAAGAAGAAGCAAACCCCACTCGATGCAGATGCGATTCTAAGACCTTCCGACTTGTGGGCGAGTATCTGAATAAGGCACCCCGTTTGGGTTCTGCTGTCACAGTTTGTGGGGTAAAAAGGAAATGATTCCCTGTCGTTAAAGCAGGGCTGGATTAAAGCATAAGCTACATCTTAGGGCTTCACATTCTGCGGGGCTCTCTAAACGAATTCCTTTTTTGTGTGTTTTGTTTACAAATGCAATTTTCGTCTCATAGACTCTTTAGGAGGTTTATAAAATATAATTTATGGGATTTTGCAAAAATGTTCTATCTTAGTTCTTTTTATAAAAATTAAATAATAATTCCATTATTCATATATTTGAGGCGTCCGTTGCTTAGACGTTGCGAGTCCCACTGGTAATTCCAACGTCCCGTGATCGAAACCCACTGCTGGCTGTGTGAGTTTTTATCATGGTATGGAGCGTCGCAGGTCGACCCAGCCTAAAATGGGTGTTTGTCCTGGGGAAGTAAAGATGGCTGACCACATTACCCACCTAGTGCCCATTGGTCTGTAAAAATACGGGTGCTCTATTCATATACCCGATACACCTAAAGGCGTGAAAAGGTATCTTTAGTTTACTTTACTTTTCTACTATCCATATATATAAAACTCGTATAAATTTTAAAGGTTTGCAAGATTAACGTTTATTTTGTAACGGAAAGGTGTGGGGGTGGGGGCGGGGGCGGGGGGGGGGGGCGGGAGGCTTCAGAGCTTTAAAAAACTTAGAACCTAATAAAGTCTAAATCCGACCCTTCATTTATGTCAGATAATTAGGAAAGCTTCCTTCTCAGTCAGGGTGTATCTGGCTGGGAGGGGAAGAACTAACAACCCGCATGCAAATAGGCCAGATCTGTGAAACAGGTGTGCAGGAGAAACTCAAGTTGCGGAACAAGACCATAATCAAGGAGTGGTCGAACAAACACAACTGAGCCGCTGAATACTGAAGAAGAAGCAGAAAACTAGAATCCTCAATTCGCTCCTCTGCCAAAAGACAATGGCACAATGTTAGATGTTAGATGTAGACGCTATCCATCATTCGGCGTTACCAGAGAATAGGTTCAACCAGAATCCTCGAGGAGGAGCTTTGGGTTATAATTGTGACTAGGTTATGTGCTCCATATAAAATATCTTAGCATTGCGCGTCACCAAGAGCCCTAAAAAGGCTGTGTTGATGCGACCAGAAGGGGACAGACCCAAACTCAGTCGCGACCGGCGGCGAAGTCGTCTATCAGCGAACCAGTGGGCGACCCCGTCGCCGATATGCAGAGAACAAGAAAGTACTGATACTATTTTATGGTAGCTCATTCATGTCTCACCAAGATCTGAGTCTGAACTTTCTATTTAACGTATTCTGTCTAAAAAAAAAATGACTGTCAGTTAATATACAGGTGTAGGTTCCGTGGCCCCATTGTGTGGGCGAATAAAAAAGGAATAAATCCACTGTCCCCTAGATCCAATGTCCCCTAGATCTACTGTCCCCTAGATTCACTGTCCCTTAGATCCAATGTCCCCCTAGATCCACCGTCTCTAGACCTATCATCCCCTGTCCCCTAGATCCACTGTCCCCTAGATCCACTGTCCTCTAGATCCACTGTCCCCTAGATTCACTGTCCCCTAGCTCCAATGTCCTCTAAATCCACTGTCCCCTAGATCCACTGCCCCTTAGATCCACTGTCCCCTAGATCCACTGTCCCCTAGATCCACTGTCCCCTAAATCCACTGTCCCCTAGATCCACTGTCCCCTAGATCCACTGTCCCCTAGATCCACTGTCCCCTAGATCCACTGTCCCCTAGATCCACTGTCCCCTGGATCCACTGTCCCCTAGATCCCCACTGTCCCCTAGATCCACTGTCCCCTAGATCCATTGTCCCCTAACAATCATGTCGTAAATAAAAGTCCCCTAATTAGGAAAGCTTCCTTCAAAGTCGGAGTGTATCAGCCTGAGAGAACAGGAACCAACGGTTTGCATATAAATAAGCTGGATCTGTTGTTTTTTTGAAACGTGCATTAAAAAATTAAGTTCGGGAATAAGATTAAAGTCCAGAAGTGGACGAACAACAAGGACTTTTCGTCGGAGTATTCAGCAGGTGAACGCAAAGACGAAAAGAAGAAGAAGAAGAAGACACTGATGATGATGATGATACTGATGATGATGATGACGATAAAAGCTAATAAACGTTAAGTAGCATCAAATGTTATGCTTATTAAGTGTAAATGGTTATGATTTGCTATCTTTACTATTAATAGGTCGGCTCTGTGGCTAAGTCGATGTGAACGCTTCGTAATGCCGGGGTGCTGAGTTCGATCCCAGCTGCAGACCATGCGCCTTGCGTTGGTTTCGACAGTGGTATTAGGGGGCCGACCGTAAAGAAAGCAATGGCAAACTACTTGACGTAAATTTGCCTAGAGAAACCACACAGCAGCCAGGGACTACTGGGGTTGATTCTGCAACGTCCTGTAAAGGATACGCAACAAACCTTTTTACTATTATTAGAATCGACGAATCAGGTCTCTGCTGTTGTCCCGTATTGAGATTAGTTTAGTGGCGTAGGAAGGGGTTGGGTTGGGACCAACTGGGGTGTCATCACGGGTGGGGTGGGGGGGGGAGAAAAAGAAAGATGGCAAAAATATGCTCTTTAAATAAAAGTGTCCGTGTATATATATATATATATATATATATCGGAGGGGTGTCACGTTGTCTTGCCTCCAATTACAACAACGCCGATGTGTGTACTACTGTTTTATACAACAAGACGCAGCTTTCAACGAACCCAGAACATCTAGAACTGGCCCTAACGAAACCCCCCCCCCCCCCCCCCCCACCACCCCCTTACCTAAAACCTGAGCCTAGGTCACACGAGAGATTCTTTTCGAAAAAAAAAGCAGTACAACGTGACACCACTTTGACCTAGATCAGACTGAGAAAGTGTGTAGATATGCCGGGAAATGTGAACATGTCCCTATTTATTTATACCCCCCCCCCCCCCCCCTGCATTTACATTTCCTCATGCAGTTACGAGTTGTCAACATGTTTTCGAGAATATTTCTTATAGTTATGCCCTAGGCGGTTCAACAAGACAACATCAGTGAACAGAACACCTTAATCTAACGTCTGGACTAGAGCGTTATGTTCAAACTATAACTTGAACAGAACACCTTAATCTAACGTCTGGACTAGAGCGTTATGTTCAAACTATAACTTGAACAGAACACCTTAATCTAACGTCTGGACTAGAGCGTTATGTTCAAACTATAACTTGAACAGAACACCTTAATCTAACGTCTGGACTAGAGCGTTATGTTCAAACTATAACTTGAACAGAACACCTTAATCTAACGTCTGGACTAGAGCGTTAGGTTCAAACTATAACTTGAACAGAACACCCTAATCTAACGTCTGGACTAGAGCGTTATGTTCAAACAACAACTTGAACAGAACACCTTAATCTAACGTCTGGACTAGAGCGTTATGTTCAAGCAACAACTTGAACAGAACACCTTAATCTAACGTCTGGACTAGAGCGTTAGGTTCAAACTATAACGTGAACAGAATAACCAAATATGGCGACAGGCATAGACTCAAACCATAACATTAATTAACATAAAAAAGTGTTATAACAACTCCAACAGGGTGAAATATTCGAACAGTAATTAGTTTATCATCATACAGTATTTTTCACATAAGATTACATTATCCACCTCTCTTCACAAATATACCATATCGTCTTAAACATGACCATTATCTCGTCAAAAATTACTACCTTCACATTATCAAAGAAAATTTGCCTTTATTTCACCACACACTACCTTCACCTTTTCATAGACCATCCTAATCGATTCCTCCTGATGACTTCATTAATCAGAGAAGTGACCAGCCCCTTTAGGTATTTTCAGACGACAGTGTTATATTACGCTATAAGAAGGTATAGGACTCACAGCCCATGGCGATGGCGAGTTGTACTAGCAAGACCCGTCCGGAATAAGAAAAGTCTTCCACAATTATAGCAAGGGATTTCAAGACAATTATTGTCAACATTTGTTTTTAATCTGTTGCTTGTCAGACGCGCAGCCTTCTACTTTTCTGCAATCATTTCTACCTTTATTCTCATTCCTTTCCTGCTGTACCCCTCCACATAACGTAGTCCATGGCATTGTGTTCCCGTGAGTCAACCTTAATACATGTATCATTCATGCCACCCCCCTCCCCCCTCTCCCATGTTTGCACACATCTTTATATCGTACTAGAGGTCAGCCTCGACATCTTCTGTTCGTCTTTAATTCACCATAAAAGATGTCCCTAAGGACTCTGCTATCCTCTATTCTCCAGGTGTGACAGAGACACCTGAACCTTAGTAGACTAAGAGTTGAGAAAACTCTTGTATCATAGACCACACTAATAATATCACAAGTAATCCTAATCCCTTAACTTTATTATTGACCACACTAATCATATCCCACACAATCCTGATCCTTCACCTTATTATTTACTATACTATTCATATCCCACTGCGTGTTCTCGAGGCACAGTGTCCGCCCAGAGTGTCACAGGTTCTTGGTTTAATCCCCGGTAAGGATAGGATTTTTTTCACGTGGACTTGGACTTTTAGTAATTCCCCTTGGTCTCTGGGTAGTCAGATCGGACGCCCGTGTGCATTATTGCAGTATTTCAGGATCCTCGCCGACGTTACAGAGCCTGTGCACTGTGCTGAGCTTCTTCGGACTCAGACGTGAGTTAAAAGAAGAAAGGAGCACTTAAGGGTAACTACCCGTGTCCCATGATGTTGATCCGTTGTTCAAACCTCAAACCTCAAACTTCATACCTCATACCCTCCATAATCCAGATCTCTTCGTCTTCTGTTCTTTCACCGGCTGTAAACTCTGGCTGAAGGTTCTGGGTGTTCGTCCACCTCCGGACGTTAATTTTGTTCCAGAACTGGAGTGTTGCATATACGCTCATCCATTCACACGTTTGGCTTATTTGTATGGGGGGATTGTTGATTCCTTGCCTCTCAGGCAGATGTACTCCGACTTCGAAGGATGTCCCTTAATAGTCGACTCCTAGGTCATGCTTGTTGGGGAGGCAGTTTGTCTGTTCTTGTTTTCCCCACAATGGGACCCCGAACCCACACTATTCTTACGCAATCATAGAGCATACTAATCATGTCTAAAATAATCGCCCTCTCATCACATACAAGCCTCATCACCTCACATACTAACGGCATCTTGTTACACACAAACCTCATTTCATTACATACAGACCTGATGACTTCACATACAAACCTTACCTCCACACATACAAACGTTTTCCGTCATACACTATGTCTCTCTCTTTCTCTCTCTCTCTCTCTCTCTCTCTCTCTCTCTCTCTCTCTCTCTCTCTCTCTCTCTCTCATCTCATTATGTACCCTCACCTCATCACACGCATCCATAAGCTCATCACACACGCATCCCTAAGCTCATCACAAACGCATCCATAAGCTCATCACACACGCATCCATAAGCTCATCACACACGCATCCCTAAGCTCATCACACACGCATCCATAAGCTCATCACACACGCATCCATAAGCTCATCACACACGCATCCATAAGCTCGTCATACACAACTCATCTCAAAGTACACACCCATTAATTAATGCCACACATACATTTACAAACACACACAACTATCGCTTAACCTCCCTTAGCTGGATCTATACATGTTGCCATGTCGGCGTGAAAGGCAACGAACAAGGGGACAGCTTTACAAGCATTGCGTCAGCACACGTGGAAAGACATATGGGCAGAGCAGATATCTCTTACCAAGCACTGACTAAGTTAGTGGATTAGGACGAATATCTGACACTAATATGATTACGTGGCATGGGAGTAAAGTATGATAATGCATGTCTATGCTATCTTCCTAGCCAAAATAGTGGACATTATAACTAGCTCTTCATTGGAACAACCAGATGTACTTCGGAATAGCTGCTGCATAGGAGAACTAAGCACACATGGAAAAGTATAGTAGCGACAGTTATGATAACATTGCACACTACCCCAGTTTCATTAGACAATAACCTCACCTGAATCGTTAGCTTGGGTGCAGAATCCATCTTGCGGTGGCGTCGCCGGAGCTCACGAATGATCGGCTCTGTATACCCGTAGCCTCTCAGACCTCGACACTCCATCCAGCCCAGAAACTCCACATAGAACTGGGACTTGTTGCCCCCAGAGTCTTTGCTCTTGTTTTTTCCACTCTTAAACATTGTAAAAGTGACGACGGAAGCTGGAGCGATGGAAGCGTCTGTTGTGATTGTTGTGTATTTAAGGTCACCGGCGAATCTGATGTATATGCAGTGTATACACCAACAGGTTCGTAGCTTCAGCTGCTAAATGTATACGAGGTGACCCATTTGTGGTGTCAGTCCAGAACTTTAGAAGTATCCCTGTCAGACAGATGACGCAATTTCTGGGGAAGAAATGACACCAGTAATTAGAGTTTGTTAAAAGAAAAGGGAGTGTAGGGTTGGGGAGGGGGGGGGGGGGGGGTACATATGTACAAAATGTGTGTGAAAAGATGGATACTGAATTTATGAGGTTAAGGTGATGTGTGGTGAGATAGATGGGAGTGATGAGATAAATATTAAGTGTGGTTGGATTAAAAATGAAAAATAACATTGTGTGTAGCAAGATTAATGTGCGGTGAGAATAATGGCTGGATGAGATAAAGACTGTGTGTGGTGTGAGATTAAAGACTCTAAAATGGCTGTGCCCCTGGGCAGCGCCGTTAATGGCTGTTCTTTTCGATTTGGCAAGGTAAAGACTGTGTGCCATTAATGAATTTTTTTTGGCTGGACAAAAATGCACACGGGAGTCCAAACTCATGAGATTCTGTGTGCAGAGATTAACAATTTTGCCGGGAATTACTACTCTTTTCGATTTCCAACTGCCAAGTATTTTTTTTAAGTCCACAATGCACGACTACCCAAGAAAATAGAAATCCAAGCCCTTACCGGGGATTAAACCCAAACCTCTAGCACTCGAGGCGTACACCATGCCTCGAGACCACGCGGCCCCCTTGTTAACATTGGCTCATGCCCAGACAAAGAAGTTGGAACACATGCAAAATGAAGGCAAAGCGAGTCATTTTCGGGTGTATACTGTACACGGTAACTGTGTGCATGCGGAACTTATATGTAATTATGTCAAAGTACACAAATACATCTATACATTTCAAATTTGACACTCTACTAGCGTAGGCTAAACCGGATTTTAGTACCGGGTTATCTCCTTGTGGTCCGGGTAATCCTTACGCAGGAAAGCCACAGTCTCCAGATTTACGGAATTTACAATGGAATCAGACCAAAGGTTGCGAATCTTTAATACCGAGCCTAAGGGTTACAACTTGTTCGGATACTAAAACAAACATTTTCAATGGCACACTTACTAGCATGCATGTTTATCTAGTGTCACTAATACCTTCGATAGTGCATCTATGAACTATGTACTAGACTATAGGTTCTCAACCTTTTTGCGCCCTGGCATCCTTGTCGTGTAAATGCATTTTCGCGGCGCACCGACCCTTAAAGCGGTAAAAACAGTGCACATATAATGTTCAGTTGTCTTTAATGCGTTGAATAAAACTTGTCGAATGAATTTTTCATATTTGCTTTATAAATGTGCGACGTTTATTTAATTGTACACATAAATCACTTGACCGAGAAAGTTTGACATGTATCTATTTTTTTTTTTTATGTTCGCCTACGTTGACAATGCACTGCAGCATGACCAATAACATTGTCCTCTGAATACATCTGCATTTAGAACTCTTCTTAGCTCCATTTATGACAGTTCAGCTTTAAACTACTGACCTCGCTGATCTCAATCAGATTTGGAAAAATTCTTGATTATTACAGCGGCACCCCTGTCACACGCTCGCGGCACCCCTGGGTACCACGGCACCCCTGGGTACCACGGCACTCCTGGGTACCACGGCACCCCTGGGTACCACGGCACCCAGTTTGAGAACCGCTGTCCTAGACCTTTTGATAACTTCTTTGGAGGTTGAACGGGCTATCTGCGATCTGTCTTCTTGGCCTGCTGTCAAAACTGAGATGTGTAGATCTCAGAAATGCACGGTAAACTTTAGAGAGGAGGCCGGAGGGGACAAACCGACCGATCTTACGACAAAGGACTGATGCTGGAGGGTAATAGATGAGGGTGTACTGCAGTATCATGAACAACGACTGCGGTCTGTGGGAAGACATGAACGTCCAGTCATTTGGAAAATCAAAAAATAATAAACTACTTATTTACATGTGTACACATACATGTACAGTTTTATATATATATGATGTCGTCTGCTTGAGGGAGAGACTTGTGCGTGTTTGTTTATCTCTGTCTCTCTCTCTCAGTATATATATATATGTGTGTGTGTGTGTGTGTGTGTGTGTGCTTTAAACTTGTCTGAAAGTTGCAAATATACAGGTACACTATTATGCTTGCTCAGGCGAGAACAGCTAATTTGCCATAGCCAGCGAAGCGTGCGGTCATAAGCAATCGCCTCTCTGAAAACGTTTTCCTTGCTGCATCAAACCACTGTGGGATTTCCAAGTGAAGTGATGTACTGATCCAGCAATGTAGACTTCAGTCATAGGGCAGCGAGCGACCAGCGTGTAAAGCGAATAATGGAATAATTGTACACTAGAGCAGTGTTTCTCAACCGTGCTATGTCCGCTGCCCACTACAAAAACGGCCCACCAAAAGCAGCTCATCTGATGATGATGATCATCATCATCTTAAACTACTTCTGCCGTTAAGCGTCGTGGGGAGGAATAATTTGCGTTCCAGTGCACGTTGGCTGCCACTGGCTATTGTCATGCCGTGAAGGCGTAGAGTGTCTTTAATGTTGTCGATTCATGTTTTCCGCGGCCGTCCTCTTGCTCTTGTAGTTGGACTTCTGAGATGTAGTGCTTGTGATGGTATTTGATCTTGCTGCATTCTTACGAGATGGCCAAACCACTTGATCTGCTGTTTCTCGATGAATCTAGTACAAGGTGTCGTTCCCCCAATTTGCATGATAGTTTCATTATTCACTCGATCTCGGATGGTTAGGTTGGCTGCTTTTCTCAGGCACCTCATCTCGCAGGTGGTAATTTTGCGTAAATGGGCTTTAGATAGCGTCCATGTTTGGCACTGCTAGCTTAATGTTGGAATAAATATGCTATTAAAATCTGTCTCTTTGCACTCATAGTTATGCTTGGATGTCTTAATAATGGTGACAATTGGTATATAAGTGCACTTGCTTTCTGACATCTGGTTTCTATTTCTCTGTCAATTCTACCACCTTCTGTGATCATACTTCCTAGATGATGATAACTAACCAAAAACAGAAACAAAAAGTGTATTTCTTAAATTTGATGTCATAAAAAGACTGTTTTCGGCATATGTTTCATCTGCTGCTGCTTTAGAGGTTAGAACATCTCAAATACATGTACGTGGCGTTAATTCTTATAGATGAAGCTCTGCAATAACATTCATTCGACTTTTGTGGTTTGGTTTTTATTACTTACATGGCAGAAGAAGTATTTTCACATAAATAGGAAGTCTAAGAAACCTCAAACAATCTAATTGCTCTATGAATAAAACAATGCTATTTTTTTTTCGACCAATTTACATGTGTTGAAGAACATTGATCTTGACGAGCTAACGTAATACTAATTTTAATATAATAATTTAAGAGAGAGGAAGTGAGAGGGAGAGAGAGAGAGAGAGAGAGAGAGAGAGAGAGAGAGAGAGAGAGAGAGAGAGAGAGAGATACAGAGAGAGAGAGAGAAACCCCACTGCACTGTCTATTTTCACCACTTTTTAGGAAAGCTTGGTGTAGGACACCTGGGGTAGAAACCTGTAAAGCTTTTAGGCGCTTCCACCAGGTGGCGGAATGTGGAAAAGCGTTTAGACATAGAGGTTAGCCACGAATATACTGAAAGTGGCCGTGGACCAAAATAGGTGATGCTCATTGAGAGGAGGCGAGTTAGTTGGTGGGACAGCTAACTCTACAAAATAACTCAAAACACTACGATATGGCAATCGGCGGGTAAGAGGCGCCATAACCTCTCCTCCACCCCCCAAAAAAACCCTCCCCCGCTGCCTTGCATGGTAATTCTCTTTAGACAAAGGCTATTGGAGTCAAACCATAAGCAAACCGGCGAAAGGAAACCACCGCTGTATTATCCCTAGAAAATCATGCCTCGAAACATAATGAATTTAGATAACGATGTGAATGGGAATTTGAGTGGAATCACCTCGTCCGGTAGGGAGCATCATGCTCTACGGGTGATACCCGACCGTCATCCAGCTGCTGTAGAGAAAAAGAAAGTGGTAGAAACATCATGAACATTGGTACATGGAATGTCAGAACACTCGAACAAAACGGGAAGTTGGATAACATCAAGATGGAAATGAAGAGAATGAACACAACATTTTAGGAATTAGGGAAATGCGATAGCCAGAAGCAGGAGAAAAGTATTAAGATCAGCACATAATTTTTTAATCAGGTGGGAAGAAATATAGTAAGTGAGTTGGTAATATTTTAGATTCAACGAACTCAAAAACTGTGAAAAGATTTTGGATAATTCAGATAGAGTACTATTAGTAAAACTTCATGGCAGACCGTTTGACAAGAGCTTAGTACAGATTTATGCCCCATAGTTCGGAAGAGTTCTCTGAAAGTACTGGAGAGTTTTGGGAAATGCCATTCTGGTCTCAAGACTCAGTGAAGGGAAAACCCCATCTGCACCTTCACGCGGTAGAGGACAGTAAACACACTGCGGTGTGGCCAACGCAGCTATGGGGACCGAGTATCCGCCGTAATAAATGGACACCTCTGGGGTGCCCTCTGCTGTTAGCAGGAGCATCACAGAGTGGGGCACTCACTTGCCCTAGCAATCGAAAAGGTTGCTGAAGGCTGGGGACGTAGACTAAAGCCATGTGGATGTGGAAAGCAACGGGAAACTACCACATTACTATCCCAAGAAACTCATCATGGAAGTCTTTTGAGAGCATGCATCTTCCCTGTGACTACATACGGATGTGAGTCTTGGACTATATCTCAGTCCTTAAGAAAGAGAATATGGGCTTTTGAGCTGAAATGCTATAGAAAGATTTCAGAATATCTTGGAAAAAGAAGAGGAGAAATATTGACATCTTAAAATATCTGAACATCAAGGAAGATTGACTAATAAACAGCATCCTTTCTAGGAAGCTGAAATATTTTGGTCATATCAAGCGCCACGACGGATTGGAAAAAATTATAGCAAAAGGGATGGTACCAGGAAGGAGGGGCAGGGACCGAATGACACGAAAATGGGCACAGGATATAAGTGACTCGTTGAGTATGAAAGTACATGAGGCGGGAGAACTGACGAGAGACCGAGATTCTTTCAGACAGACTGTGATGAGAGCGACGTTCTGCAATGATGGTGATGAGTTCGGAAGAAGATATTGACGCATTTAATGACGAGATAGACAACGCTGTTGATCAATGCACAAATTATGAAGTAACAAGGGTACTTGGAGATTTCAACGCAAAAATAGGAATTAAAAAAAGTGTACGGAATAACGGGTGGCTATGGCCTAGGAGAGAAGAATGCGAGAGGTGACATATTAATAGCTGGAACTGTGTCGCACAGCATGGTAATAGTAACACCTGGTTTAAACACCATCCTCGAAGATTGTGGACTTGGAAAAGTCCTAGCGATAATGTTCGCAATCAGACTGATTATATTTTGATTTCAAGAAGATTCCGGAACAGCTTAGTTTGGAGCAATGACTAGATCAGGAGCAGACTGCTTTAGTTATAGGAAAGATTAGAATAAAACAAAAGAATATAAAGAAAACACGACGGAAAATTCAGGTTAAATTTGGGAATAGTTAGAACGTATCAAGAAATTAAAGAACAGTACTATGTCACTGTACAAAACCGGTATAATGCAATGGAAATTATACAATTGATGAACATGGGATATGTTGCGTGAGTCAATTCAGCAGACATCAAAAGAGACAATCCCACGAGCCCATAGAGTATCATTAAAAAAGAAATGGACCTCAACCGAAATTCTGCAGTTGATGGGTAAAAGAAGAAAGAAAAAAAATGATAAAGAAGAATACTATAGAATACAAAAAGAAATAGCGAACAAATGCAAAGTTGCTAAAGAAGCCTGGCTGAATCAAATGTGTACAGAGATTGAGAAAAATCACGGAAAAGACCACATTCTATGTACCAAGAGGTAAATATGTTAACAGGAAAGATGACACGTAACAGCACTGGATGTTTAAAATCAAAAGATGGTCACTTATTAATTGGACGTAGTAATATAATTAACAGATGGACAAAGTATATAGGGGAATTGTATGATCATAAAAGACCAAATACAGAGTTGCAGACCAACAATGATAGTCCACCAATAATGACTGCAGAAGTTGAGAATGCATTGCATCAAATGAAGAAAGGAAAAGCACTCGGGTCAGACAACATCTCACTGGAAGAAAGCGAACCACTGGGAGATTTTGGAATTGGAATAATAACTACACTTTTTAATGCTTTTTATAATGGTGGGTATATTCCAAATTACCTTTTAGAATCCATATATATAGCTCTGTCAAAGAAACCAGGCACTTTAAAATGTGAAGACCATCACACAATAAGTCATACGAGTCACATGACTGAGATTTTATGAGATGTCTTCCTTACCCTCTGTACACAGCGTGGCAAAAAGTTGCTCGCGCTCGTTTGACGTAGTCGACTTCACAGCTTTCTTGTCTCAACTATTTTTTTCTGTGAATGAATGTGGTTTTTCGAACGTGTTGTGGGTAGCTCATGCGCCTACCTAAAAGGAAGAAGTACTGCAGGATGAAGCGCCGAAGGTGCGACGGTTCGTCAGTATTGAATCATTTGTTTTCGTCTTTTAAAGCTCATTGGCAGTGGCTGCCACGGTTGTGGATGTGCATATAACGTTCAATACAAGCAACATCTGACACCCTAGAACAATGAACAAGCCGTGGAAACGAATTCCAAATCATACCACAGAGCGAGTAGGGGTGAATTATGTGATCGGTACCACCATTAAACACTAAAACGCCTATATTCTAGGGGCGATATGTGTTGATAATTTTCAGCGCTTTCATCATTTACTGCATTATCGCTTATCTCATCATCATTTTCAGTGTGTGTTATTTTCGTTCGTCGCCAACACTAAGTCCTGTTTGGAACCAGTTTTATTTCGTTGTGTCTTTTCATTGACCTGTCAGCACTGCTACAACTAACCCTAACCATGTCTGTCCTTTTTAGGGCATCCCCCCTCCCCTACGATGCCCTTTTTAGGGCCCGCCCCAAAAATATCCCCAAATAGCATTCCAATCAGTTCTGGCACAGAGAAACACCTGCTGACACCGAAATTTCGCTTAGTGATTTACACAAGGCAGTGAATTTTATACTAGAGACAACATTGCAAATATAATCTTTTTCGGGGAACGGAAGAAGAATAAGAAGAGATTAACCCTAACGCTAACCACTCTATAATATCGGACTTTCCAGGGAGCTCACTATGAATTCCCTACGACAGTGTTTCCCAAACTTTTCTTGGTGGCGGCGCCTTTTGTTAATAAAAAAAATTTTCTACGACGCTCTAACCTAAGTAAAGGTTTGACTATTCGTGTCTTGGTTAAATTAATTATGAAGCTTTTACAATATTTCGCTGCGCCCATGTGAAGAGGTCACGGCTCCCAGTGGAGCCGCGGCGCATAGTTTAGGAATCACTGCCCTACGAAATCTTGGAGCCCCAGAGATAAGGTGAAATGAAATAATAATATCGCGCAGTGTCCGTACGTGGTGGGTTATCATACTTATGTTGTCTACACCGGAATGTTCTGCCGAGCACAGCTAACAATCATAAAACGATTTCAATGCAAACTACATCCAGCAAACTATTCAGCTTCATATTCTCACAATCACACTCGGCAGGTGAACGTTGCGGCTAAAAACCATCATCAGCACACGGTATAAATAGATTATATAACAATTACCAACAAACTAGAGGACACAGCTTTCCGGCGTACTGGGCATGTAGGGCTAGACCTATATTTTGTAGACCAATCGATACTCGGTGCATGATGTGGTCAACATCACGCCGGCAACCTTTACTTTCCAAGACTATATCTGGTACCCAGTCAAGGCTGCTTCAACCTGAAAGCAAAAGTAACTTTTACAAAATGACTGACTCAGTCAGGACCCGAACCCACGAACTTCTG
>CAJHNH020000242.1:25000-35000 GCA_905116865.2 Candidula unifasciata | reverse complement strand
GTTTATAAAGAATCTGAACGTAGAGACGCGACACAAGGACGGGCACGCAGTTTGGTGTGTGTTTTGTCTGTTGGTACAGCGGTTCTTAAAGTACGTGGAAGGATTCCTCGCAAACAGAGAATCGCTGTAGGGCATTGGCTATGGCGCTTACCTGCCGAATGGGTTTTCAAAAGTTCTGGGAATAAAGATGGCAGATGTGATGTTGATCATATAACCCAACAGATTCCGAATGGTCTGTATAAGTCTAGTATCTTATGATCAACGCGCTTTTGGCGACGAAAGAGTCATATACCTTTTTATTTCATTTTTGCTGTCCCCAACAGATTGACTATTTGGGAATCCTTGAGATCATCTAAACAGTATGAGAAATGCATTCTTCTTCTGCTCATTGCTTACCGACTGTTCACTTCGGTGGGAAAGTTCTAATTGCTCGTCCATTTATGGATTTTAGTCTTCTTCTAGAACTTAATTTTGCGTGCTCATCCTTTTTACTGATCTGTTTATTTGTATGCGCACTGTTGGTACCTCGCCTCTTAAGCAGATGCTCTCCGACATCTGATGAAAATTCCAAAATTAGTCGCCTCTCACGACATGATTGATAGGGAGGCTCAGGGTCTATTCTTTTTGCCCTCAAAGACAGAGCCCGTGAAACCATATTAGGACAAACACAATCACGAATGTGAAATGAAATCAAGAGGCAGATTAAGACTAGATATCTGCAGCCGGCTTGGTCTGTAAATAACAGTGTATGGAAGACAACGTAGTGCTTTATCGTCTACGCATAGATTGTGATTGGGCACATAAACAGTTGCTAGTCTGGGGAAGACTATTCGAATACAGACTGGAACAAGAGATGAAATAACCATTGGGGGGGGGGGGGGAAGACTGCTTGAATACGATCTTACCGTATAGTGAATGACTGGGACTCATATGTGGTCTTGCAGAATAATTGCCCCAAGACCTGTGAAGCCAGTATAACCAGCTATGTCTGATATCATGCATGTCCTGCACCTAATGCGCTTCTCAATTGTTGACATAAGTTGGTCGATGTTCACATCTAATTGAGCCCTTTCAGTCTTAGACAGGTACTTCATTAACTCGATCTGTCCCAACAAGTTGTTAGTGTAACTAATCAGTACTGAGGTCCGAGGAAATTACACACCCACACATCCACACACATCCACACACTCACACACACACTCAGTCACTCACACACCAACACACCCAGACATCCACACACTCAGTCACTCATACACACACACTCACTCACACAAACACTCACATATCTAACACTCACACACACACACACCCACTCACATACACTCCCACACACACACACTCACATGCCCAAACACACACTCACTCCCTCACACACTCCCACACACACTCACTCACACATCAAAAATAATGTTGATAATAATACGCCATGGTGTACCGATCTGAAGAAGTCACACTTACGCCAGCACACAGACGCTAGCGTACAGTTATAATAACAATTATTATTATTATTACCATACAAAGAAAGCTGCCGTGGTGTAGCGATTTTAGAAAGTCACATATATGCTCTCGCGCACACACACACATTAATAATGATGATGAGGATGATAATAATAATAATAACAATCCTTGATGTTTATGCAGTATAGCTATGATTTAAATGCTATGATTCTTGCCTAACTCTCGCATTAGATATGGCGTTATGCGACCGAAGGAGTTAAAATATGCTCCAAAGCACACAGGTCATATTCAATAACTTCTCTTCCTATCTACGTCCTCTTTTACCGCTTCGGGTGTCAAGGGAGATATAAGGTCCTGCTTCGTGTTCTTCTGGCTGCTTCGGGTGTCAAGGGAGATATAAGATCCTGCTTCGTGTTCTTCTGGCTGCTTCGGGTGTCAATGGAGATATAAGGTCCTGCTTCGTGTTCTTCTGGCTGCTTCGGGTGTCAAGGGAGATATAAGGTCCTGCTTCGTGTTCTTCTGGCTGCTTCGGGTGTCAAGGGAAATATAAGGTCCTGCTTCGTGTTATTCTGACTGCTTCGACCATAGACACATCATGGGCTGTAGAGTTTTTCTGATGTTATCATCCTAAATTGTTCTTGGTTTTCCTCTTGCTTTACGCCCCTTTTCCCTTTTGGTATATGCCTTGTATGGTATAGCATCAGAAAACATTCTCTCTAAGTGGGCAAACCATTTGATTTGCTAACTTTGTATGTCGATTTTGTCTTATACGACCTCATTCCTGATTTTATCTCTTCTGGCCACTCATACAGTACAGTGAATTATCTATTAACACCCGTCCTTTTTAGGATGAAATTTTTCGTTATTTGAAGCCCTACTCTGGCTTTGCCAGGGGCCGCAATATAGCCTGGCCATAAATATGGCCTAAAGGCTAAACGCGGTTTCTGGGACCTCTCCACGGTGATCTTCACCCACATGGTGGCACATTGTGTCATCGGGTGTTTATCGCTTGTGTGATGTCCTGGTGGGGTAGAAAGTCAGTTAGTCAGTCACTCCTACAGTCTTTCTCAGACATCTCATTTCATTTGTTACTAATTTTCTTTTATGTTTTGTTGTGAATGAATGGCACTGGTAGCATCAGGTGGGAATAAATATGCTTTGTATGGGATGTTTCTTTGTGCTGACTGGGATTGCCTTATGCTGTAAGAGGTGGGCCAGCTATCCCAAAACTTGGACATATTCAATAACTACAAAGTGGAATATAATTTTTTACAACTCTCAAGTTTAAAGTCAATTTTTAGGAGCATCGCGCGCGGTATTAGATTTATCTCATTTAGCCGGGTCTACCCCCCCCCCCCCTTCTCTCTCTCTTTCTCTCTTTTTAGAACAGCTAGCAGCCTACTGAGAGTAGGAACTCCAAGAGTAGTCTACATCTCACAGGTCGCCTTTACTTCCCACGACTTAACATGTACCAATTTACGGCTTGGTCTGCCGGGAGCTAAAGTCATCTTTTTCACATAATTATCATAGTTTGTAGTTTAATTTTACCATGGTCTATTAATTTCTTAAACACCTGAAAATTCTGCTCTGCCCTCACATTATTTTTACGCGAAATTACCAGCCACTTCATGCGCGACATGAAGATGTAGATCTAGCTTTTATGTGCGTAGGGCATGTGTTAACTTTTAACGATTATAACTTAGGTTGCATTTTGAATTCTCATTACGCCAGTGTAGTGGCTTAAGATTCAGTGAAGATGAGCGATGACTCAAGAACACATTCCAGTGCGTTAGTTAGCTAGTTAGCTAGTTAGTTAGTTAGTTGCGTTTTCATCATTGCACTCCGGACATGTCCATGGGTGCTCAGACTCCCCCCCCCCCCCCCCCGTATGAATCACAGAGTCCTGTGGCTAATAGAAACAGTTCTAAGTTGACTAGCAAGTCGTCTGATGTGCTTGGTATGCGTCTCGGTTTTTGTGTCTGTTGCTATGTCGATCTCAACTCCCAAGTCTGTCATTCTGGCGAGTAATGTGGTTTCACTATCCCAAAGTCCTCCATCCTTCCAATTTCTTGGAGGGCAGTAATAATATTAGCAAAATCCATACGTTGATCGTCGATTGACCGAACCAACCTCTCAGCTCGTTCATTTCCATCGACGCTCGCGTGTCCAGGTACGAAAATAAAATAGTTTTAGGGTGTATGTCAATGAACGACTTTCCAAAGCAAGTAGCCCGAGGCACTGCCGAACCTTTTTATGGGCGTGTCCGATGTAATTACGTGACGCCATTGTTTGTGTGTCCTTAATGTGAAAAATTGCCTTTCCAAAGGTTTTTTCCCCCGTAGTAATGTAATTATACATGGGCAGAAAAGCATGAAGTCATATTATGTTTTAACTCACTCGATAGACTGATTCAAAGATGAGGTACGTTCGTTAGGAGTCTTCTGTTTGTTTATTATAAGAAGTTCTTTTCAGGTAAATGTTTGGTAACGTAGTCATGCCCCAAAATTATTTTCTTCTTCTTCTTCTTCTTCTTCTTCTTCTTCTTCTTCTTCTTCTTTTTCTTCTTCTTCTTCGTCTTCTTCTTCTTCGTCTTCTTCTTTTTTCTTCGTCTTCTTCTTTTTCTTCGTCTTCTTCTTTTTTTCTTCTTCTTTTTGTTCTTTTTTTCTTCTTCTTCTTTTTCTTCTTCTTTTTCTTCTTCTTCTTCTTCGTCTTCTTCTTCTTCGTCTTCTTCTTCTTCGTCTTCTTCTTGTTTTTGTTCTTCTATTTTCCAATGGAGTATAAACCCTCAACCAACTCACGCCAAATTGTTCTATCATTCGCTACTTCTTGCAGCTCTCCCCATGTCTCTCACATCTTTTTTAAATCCACCCTCTAGCTCCTTTCTCGTGGTTTTTTTTTTTTTTTTTGGAACGGGAGGAAGGGGTGGGGGGGGGGGGGGGGGGGGGGGGGGGGTAACTTCTTTTTTCTCTGTGCCCATGTGGATGCCAGTTCAAAGACTTTCAAGTTACATTGTTCTCAGGTGTTATCAACATGAGCTCTTTGCACCGCCAGTGTCTTTTCTTCACTTATTGGTCCGCTTGAACATATTTGTTCTCTTCCAATCTCCACATGAATAGTGTTGTTTACTACTAGTAGATGGATAATTTCTTTGTATTTAGTCTATGCCTGTATGTTTTTTTAGCTGTTTATTTATTTTATATTTCTGATTGCTGCTCTATCTACCGATCTGAGAGAGTGCGTGACACTCTACCCAATCTTATTTTGTTCGGAAGAATGTCAATGTTCTGTGCATGTTAATATTTGCAATAGAACAATCAGCTGGGTTCCATGGTAGTTGTCCACCTACCCATCCTAACTACATTTATGTCTACTAATTCACAAAACAAACAAACACACAGCTAATTCCCTAACTAAACACGTAGCTACTTTCGCACCTGTCTGTTTCTCTGACTGCTTGTCTGTATATCTTTCCATCCATCCATTCGTCCATCCATGTATCCTTTCGCCCATTTATGCATTTGTCTGCCATTCTAAAGAAAAGACCTTTACTTACCTTTATGGTGTCCACAGACAGAAGTGAACGGATCAGTGATTAGAGATCTAACACACAAGTACCTGTCTGTTTTATTACAATCGACACTACAATAATATTTCCTTACAAAACACTTCCTCAAAAGAATGTATTCTAAATAAAGTAATGCATTCCCAAACGGACACACCTCCTTATCTACACAGCGATAGCTTCTAAAATCAATCAAATATTAATGAATAATTTAACGTGAATATCCTTTGGGAGCCAATATTAGTGAGCCAGCCGTAGTAGCTTCAAGACACCAATGATGCTAAATACAGTGCGCTTTAAACGCTGCGGTACGACACTGTTCCACGTAGCCGCATATCTGGGTTAGCGAGCGGTTCCCTGAACACTAAACATCGGTAGGCTATAGCCGTTCGGGCGACGCGGCATGCAATTTTACCTGTGGTGACAGAGCGCTTTCAGAATAGAAGACTGGTGTTCAAACTTTCAATCCTTGGGTAGTAAATCGTTGTCAAAGAAGACAAAAAGCCTAGGCAAAGTGTAAGTAAGCCACCTTTCATTTTGTTTTGCTTCGCAGTGGTTTGATCCGAGGCACCCAGTGTGTGTCAAGTTAGGCTTGACTGATCGCAGCCTTGGCAAGTTCAGTTTCTTCTGTGTGGTTTGTCACGTTCTGGATTTTGCCTGCAACATAAATGTTAAATATAGTTATGAATAGAAAGTGAAAATAACCTTTAGATCTCTCTGCCTGCATTCATTCAATTCTATCTATCTATCTATCTATCTATCTATCTATCTATCTATCTATCTATCTATCTATCTATCTATCTATCTATCTATCTATCTATCTATCTATCTATCTATCTATCTATCTATCTATCTATCTATCTATCTATCTATCTATCTATCTATCTATCTATCTATCTATCTATCTATCTATCTATCTATCTATCTATCTATCTATCTATCTATCTATCTATCTATCTATCTATCTATCTATCTATCTATCTATCTATCTATCTATCTATCTATCTATCTATCTATCTATCTATCTATCTATCTATCTATCTATCTATCTATCTATCTATCTATCTATCTATCTATCTATCTATCTATCTATCTATCTATCTATCTATCTATCTATCTATCTATCTATCTATCTATCTATCTATCTATCTATCTATCTATCTATCTATCTATCTATCTATCTGTCTGTCTGTCTGTCTGTCTGTCTGTCTGTCTGTCTGTCTGTCTGTCTGTCTGTCTGTCTGTCTGTCTGTCTGTCTGTCTGTCTGTCTGTCTGTCTGTCTGTCTGTCTGTCTGTCTGTCTGTCTGTCTGTCTATCTATTTGTCTGTCTGTCTGTCTGTCTGTCTGTCTGTCTGTCTGTCTGTCTGTCTGTCTGTCTGTCTGTCTGTCTGTCTGTCTGTCTGTCTGTCTGTCTGTCTGTCTGTCTGTCTGTCTAGCTATGTATCTATATGTCTGTCTGCCTGTATGTCTGTGTGGCTATATGTATTTATTTCCGCTAAGCCTCATTACTTTCTCTTTTTCTTCCTCTTTTCTTCCTCCCGTTGCCTCATCAAAGTGTTGGCAGGAGATGTAAGGATCTTTTTTGTGCTTTTTCAGACGTGTTGCATAGCTGTCTGTTTTACTGTCTACACATTTTATGTATGTCTGCATTTTTCCTTATATTTATTAGTCTAAATGCGTGTTAATGTGTCTATAAGTCAATAAGAATGCATGCTTGATTGTGTCCCGCTAAAGCTGATAGACTGAACGCAATGTATGGATTGTGGCACTTTCCGATAAATGTAACCTGTCTCTACAATGAATGTGTGTGTTGCGCATTGTTTCATGTTGTTTTGCTGATGAGTGCTTATCACCACAACGTCCTCAGTTTGTTCATTGTGATTGATTTTGTAAATCTCACACACACTTTGTGCGTTTCTTAGCGCGTTTTATCCCTTCTCGTCCACATACTTTATTCTGTTTATTTTTAGACCACAATGAAGGTATCTCCAATACCGTGTCTCATAGTGCCCTGCTTGCATATTCTCACAGAGTGTTGTACGTCTGTCTCTTGATCCCCCCCCTTTCTCTCTCTCTCTCTCTCCCTCTCTCCTGTAGTACCCAACTAGGACGTCACACAAGCGATAAACAGTCGGTGACACAAAGTGCAACCATGCGGATGAGGATTAACCATAAAGAGGTCCCAGAAACTCATTTCAGCCGTTAGGCCATATTGATGGCCCGGCTATATTCAGGGCTCCCGGAAAAAAGCCAGGGTGAGGCTTCAGTTAACGAAATATTGCATCCCACATGGGGACAACTGTATAACCTGATTCTTTCCTACAGCTGACATCGCTGTTTAACCCTCAACCACTTTTGAGGATTGCATCATTCCTGTGCGGTAGATGTTCTCAGTATGATGCAAGTCTTAGAAATGTCATATTGTGAGGACCCTTTGGGAGCGAGTGAACAGTACGAATGCGCAAATAGATAAGGAGAATGGCGCTGCAAGGAGTTACCAGGTGATCTGGCCGACGCTCAACACTCAGAGGAAGGATGAGACAGAAAATACAATCAAACGGTTAATGGTACCATCAGAATTGGAACTCTTTGCTTGCTGCTGAAGATAGGGACTGAGCACTTATGGGAGTATCTCGAGTGCTGTAATGTCGATTCAACATTCAACATTATAAGAAATGCCGCCTCTAATAGCTTCGCACTGTCAAATCAAAAGTTCACATCGTATTTTGATTGCACTGCTTATGTCCCTCCCCCCCCCCCCCCCCCCCCACCCCTTTTAACGACGTTATCTGATTCAACCGTATTTCTGTATCATAGCACGGTACGGATCTGGTTTGGATACTGAAATATTAGCACCCAGTGACTCAATTGGACACTATTCGGATGACACGCCAACAGGCTAAAATTTGTCTTTTCAAGTGCCCGAAATATTTTTTTTTCCAATTCGAGTCCAACACGGAAGCGACGGCGTCGGTAGGTGTCACAAGGGAATGATACATGGCCGCCTCGTCGGGTTCCGGAAAACGATGCCCTTTGACATCGTTAGAGCTGTTCCAGGCACCACAACAAGGCGGCGTCCGCCCGAAATATTACACATGTTTTAATAATTTCTTTGAACAAATCTCTTTTATTCTCCGTCTCTCTAAAACTTATGTTTAATCGTTTTCCCGGACATAAAATGTGACACATTTGCAGTATTAAACTACGCACGCAGTGTTTGAGTATAGTTGAGTTTGTATGTATTTATATTTTCATAATTATTACAATGTATATGTTTTTCTTTTTATATGTAGATGTGCTCAACAGTTATGATCATTTAATGGGTGCTAAGACAACTATGATAAAGTTGCAACAGGAATAATCATCATCATTATCGAGTACTTTTTCTACAATTGTGGAAACTTAGGTGGTCTTCCTTTGTCTTTTTTGTCCACACATCGTTCCAGTAGTCATAGTCTGTACCAGCTTCCCGTCTTCTTATAACGTGGCCAACAATGATGCTATCTCCTTCTTATGTTTATGATAAGGTGTTTTTGAACTCCTGTCTCTTGTAAAACTCTGGGTGACTCCCTTTGGCTATTAAAGAAATCTGAAATATTTTTTCTGCCTCTTAAACCACACATGTCAGGCTTCAAGAAATTGTTTCGTTTGTTTATCAATTTTTTTATAAGTCACAGTCAGTCCCCCGTGTGGGTTCAGGGGCCCCATTGTGGGGAAAACAAGAATTGACCCACTGCCTCCCCAAAAGCATGTTGTAAGAGTCAACTAATTGGGGAGCTTCCTTTGAAGTCGGAGTGCATCTGCCGGAGAGGCAAGGAACCAACAGTCTGTATTCAAGAGAATGAGATCTGTAAAACTGATGCACACTTAACACTCAGGTTCTGGAGCAGGACTGCAGTTCAGTAGTGGACGAGCAACCAGAACTTTCCGCCAGAGTGTACAGCTGGTGAACGTGAAGAAGAAGAAGAAGTCACAGTCAGTCAGTGTTAAAATTGGCTTTATATTACGTTATTTTTTTAAACTTCCCAAAACGAATATTGATTGAAATAATAGTTCTCTACTGTTTCTGTTTTTCACTAAATCACGCCCGCTTCCAGATTTGGAAGGGAAATTCCCAGACCATCCCATAGTACGGGAGTCGGTAGGATTAGAATTAGTAGTAGTCGCTATTCATTTAACACTAGCCCTAACACCCCCTCATCCCACCCCATACTATGGCATGGTCTGGGAAATTCCCAACCAAATCTCGACGCCAGCATGATGTGGTGAAATAACAGAAAGGAACCGCAATAAGATATTATTTATTATATAACATTTAGTTTTTTGGGGAGCTTCCTTTGAAGTCGGAGTGCACCTGCCCGAGAGGCAAGTAACCAACAGTCTGTATTCAAGAGAATGAGATCTGTAAAACTGATGCACACATCTCATTATATATGTTCTGTATAATGAACTTTATACAGTTGTCCCCATGTTTTCGTTTTTTGAAGCCCTACCCTGGCTTTGGCCGGTGACCCTGAATATAACGGGGCCATAAATATGGTCTAATGGCTGAACGCGGTTTCTGGGACCTCTCCACTAGTGATCCTCATCAGCATGGTGGCACTTCGTGTCACCGGGTGTTTATCGCTTGTGTGATTTCCTGGTGGGGCATAACTTACACGCATACTTACATACTGTATAATACAGATTATGCTCAGGCGCTTGGCACTGCAGCCAGCAGTGTTAAGGTTGCCTAGCTTCTTTTCGGAGAGGTGAAAATGTTTTGGGACCGTATCGCCAACCGGTCAGTAAGTGCCACCCTACCGCAACATAGTGCAGGGCCCGCGACACAACGATTCATGAATTGGGGGGGGGGGGGGGGGGGGGGAGAGGGGGGGATCACTCTCAGAAAAAAAACATTAAAAAAACTGACACTATGTGAAAGGTCAGGAAGGATGAATGAACGTCCGATCAGGTCGTGTTTGGGTCCGAGTTAGTTA
>CAJHNH020000242.1:7500-20000 GCA_905116865.2 Candidula unifasciata | reverse complement strand
TCCTGCATGCCTTTGTTAGGACTCTTTATTCAGAGGACATAGTTTCTTGGACGCGCTTCATGTGTTTTCTAGGAACGTGCAGACTTGGATGTTCATCGGTGCAGATCGTAGGAGACAAGGAATGTTACCACCTGAATATTGAGTGCCCAAGTTTAAAATATGACAGTTAAGAAGGGGAACATCTTTTGTTTAGCCGCATGCTTTAAAGTAGTGTTTTGTCCTAAAGGAATTATTGTAACACAAAATAATACTTAAACCATGCTTCGTGTCAGATATCTCTTTGAAATGTAAGGCTGAAAGGAAGAACAAGTACTAGAAGGAAAACAAGATAAAAAGGAGAGGGTGAAAGGCGTGGGTGAGAAGAAGTGAGGAGGAAAAAGAAAAAGAGGAAGGAGGGAGATAAGAAGGAGGACGTATAACCCGGGACCTCCAGCACTTAAGGCTGACGCCAAATGGGCCATTTGATTACGTTTCCTGTCTGTTCGGTGCTTCTAAGAAAATGCTACTTTTATAATTCTATATTATTATTTTTTTCTGCAACCCGGACGTCACCTTTCTGACCCACATATTAACAAAACAAACACAGGAACATTGCAGAAAGAAACTGAAGAGCTCTTACATAGGAAGCCGTGTAAGTTTTATGGCTGAATGCTTTCAGGTCTCGCATTGTTGCAACGATTTACCTTTGTGGTTCGCTAAATTATAAACCGAGCCTAACTTATCGTGTGCGTCGAAGTTGGGTTCATTAAGTTTATGAAATGCAGTATGACTACTGTCTGAGTTTGCTAATTGAATATTGTTTCCATCTTTCTCACTACTCTGTCATTTTTTTTTTTTTTTTTTAATGTTTTACTGCGTTGCGTGTCAGGAGAGAGACATGGATCTGGCTGTCGATTCTGTTTGTATGAACCATATGCGCGAAGCTGTTTGAGAATGTTATTATTTCCACCTTGTTCTTGGGGAAGCTACCATAGTGTAGTGACTAGACTCTCGCCTGCGGACCGGAAAGTCGCAGGTTTGGGTCCTGAGGGAGCCAGCCTTTTTTTTTTTTTTCAAAAATGACCTTGACTCCCAGGCCGACCCAGCCTTGATTGGGTACCAGGTGCAGTCCTGGGAAGGGGAAAGTAAAGGCGGTCGGCGTAATGCGGACTACATCACCCACCTAGTGCCGATTAGTCTATAAAATATAGGTCTAGCCCTATATGCCCAATGGGCCTGAATGTGTGGAAAAGGGTCCCTTAGTTTGCTTGTACTTTTGTGTCCGGCGTCAGAGGAGAGATATGGCTCCGACTATCGCGTCTGTTTGTCCGAACCACATGCACGTAAAGCTGTTTCAGAATGTTCCCATACCCGCCTTCTTCTTAGGGAAGCTGCCGTTGTGTAGCGGCTAGCCTCTCACCTTGGACCAGCAGATTTAAGTTTAAAAAAAAAAGTAAAGATCCCTTTTCACGCCTTAGGCGCATCGGATATGGGAAGAGCGTCCCATATTTTTACAGACCAATCGGCACTGTGTGGGTAATGTGGTTAGCATTGCGCCAGCCGTCTTTACTTTCCCAGGATAGCCATCCGGGTACCCATTTTAGGCTGGGTCGACCTACGACGCCGCATACATGATAAAAATCCACACAGCCAGCAGTGAGTTTCGATTGCGGTACGTTGGAATTACGAGTCGGACTCGCAACGCCTGAGCCACGGACGCCGCTTGGACCAGCAGATTGTTGAAACATAATTCAATCTATATTTTTTTTTTCTTTAAGAAATAGCATGGCTTCTCTGTCGACCCTGCCGGAAATAGATGCCAAATAAAGTCGTGGAAAGTAAAAGCCACCAACGTTAATGCTGGCCACATCACCAACAAAATGCGAGTTGGTCTATAAAATATAGGTCTGTCACTATATGCCCGATACGCGTAATAGCGTAGAAAAGGGTCATTTTTTTCCCTCTTGGTTTTGGTCTAGCTCGGATCCTGCGCCCCACACACATATACATATATATGTCTTGAACGATACGCCACTGCAAAGCATTATTTATAATTAAAATAAAGATGTAAAGGGTGTATAGGGCTATACCTATATTTTATAGAACAATCGGCACTTGATGTGTGATTTGGTCAGCATCCGGGACTTCAGCTGGTACTTATTCAAGGCTGGGTGAGTCTGGGAGTCAAGTGTCATTTTTTTAGAAACAAAAATTCCAGTACCGCAAGGAATCAAACTCCCGACCTTTTGATCCGCAGGCGAGCGTCAAGCCATAACACCACCGCGGCTCCCATTGTTTGTTAGTGGACAAATAAGTGCATTCGCTGTCTTTGTATATGATTCAGTCTTGGTTCATTCTCATATTCATTCTCTGTCTTGGATACTCACATTCAAATATCCGAAATGACTGAAAGTATACGAGACAGACGGATGTAGAGGAAAAACATACTGAAGACACCAATAGCAGGTCAAGCAGATGCAACACTGGAGACATACAGAATTAAAGTAACGGTTCAGTTTACTTATTTAGCAGTTGCATTTTGAATTAAGAATCGACATTATAGCATTCGGTACACTCACATAAGCGCTCCGTCCCCATCTTCAGCAGCAAACGAAGATTTCCAGTTCCAATGACACCAGAGGTCTCTGATTGTATATCCGTCTCGCCTTTCCCTTGGGTGTTGAGCATCGGCCAGATCATCTAGCAAAGAATGACCCCGCCAGATTTTGCTGGGCGTCTCTAGAAAAAAAAGTCCTGTATTAGTGCCCCAAGGAGTAAAAAGGCTTTCAGGAATTCGGAATATTATTCCAGAAAATATCTATCCCACAGTTGCAAGTTTGAAAATGTAGTCTTTTCAAAACAACTAGAGGGTATAGAAATATCTATTCCACCAGATAGAGGCATATATCAATATGAGGGACTATATACCCACCGGGCGGGTTTAAATTTGAAATGTGACCTGCCCGCTAAGGGCGTCAACGTCACGACGAGTCTATTGTGTATGTTTTTTTTGTTCACTCCGTGACAGTCAGCCATCTTCAATTTTAAGTTCTTGAAGTATGGATGCATTTGTTATTTTCTTTACCTATGATTTTCTTAGAACCCGTCCTAAACATTTGTATTTAAAGGCATTTATGCGCTGTTCAGCTGGTTCTGTAAGTGTCCGGGTCTCACATGCGTGTGTTGCAATGGGAAAGATGCGTGCTCTTAGAAATCTAATTTGTGTAGTTTTGTCTGTCCCACTCCATCATTTATTCAGTTGTATTAGTCTTTAATGAGCAATTGATAGTCGTCGTTTAATTTCTTTCACGGTGTCACCATTGTTGGTAATCAATGACCCAAGATATTCAAAATTTTCCACAACCTCCAATCTTTCCTCATTAACATATATTTCTTTCTCTATAGTAGTTTTTATCTGTGTTCATTAATTATGCTAATTTGAAGTTTTGATATGCACTGTTTCTCAGGGTTGAGGTTATTAGGTTTTCTATACCAGTCTGTGATGTGGATAGTAAGCTATATCGGATCTCTGGTATTTCATGACCACCGATATTTAGGGCATCATAGTGCTCTCTGGTTATATAATCTCAGACGTTTATCATTGTTATATTTTCGGTGTACAGGTTAAACAAATAGGGTGACAGCATACAGTCCTGGTGGACTTCTTGCTTGATGTCAAACCAGTCTGATGTCTCCCCATCTATTCTAACCGCTGCTTGTTGGTCTCAATTGAGTATTGTTATGAGGTGTGCTACATGTGATGGAAAGCCCATACTCCTCACGATTTCTCAAAGTTTTGATATTATACACAGTCAGATACCTTTCAATAGGTTTACATTAAATTCTCTGGACTTCTCTATGACTAAACGAATGCTGAGGGTGTGATCTCCTGTTCCTCGTCATTGTCTGAATCCAGCTTGAACACGTTCATCTCTTCTTCCATTTTCTTAAGATGTTCTTCCCAATATGATTTTTACTAGAATTTTACTTGCGTGACTGATCATGGTAACAGTTCTATAGTTCGTATATAACTGTCATTGGATTGACCAGTTGACCAGACCTGTGTAATCACTTTGAAATCGTGTATAAATTCAGTCTCGCAACAGTGGTTGCTCAAGAATATACACAAGCTTACATGGATATCCCCAAATAGAAGAGATGCAAACCAGATCGACCATTTCATGGTAAACAGAAAATAGCGTGGGTCCCTACTCGATGTGCGTGTCAAAAGGGGAGCAGACATAGGAAGCGATCACCACCTTGTAGTTGCTCTACTACGACTTAAACTTAAAAAAGTTCACACACAAGTTAAAACACAGACAGCACGCTACAATGTTTACCTTTTAAGAGAAAAAGACATTGCCACTATATTTATAGTAGAACTCAAGAAAATATTTCACACCCTATCAAGTGACCCAGACAGTCAAACTGCAATCAGCATTCAAGACAGATGGAACCAGATCAAAGAAACATACAAATCAACTAGCAACAACATATTAGGAACCAGGTAACAACATCACAAAGAATGGATTAGCAGTCAAACCATGGACTATATTGCCAAGCGAAAAAGAATAAACAGCCTCATAAATCACACTAATTCAGAGCGTCAGAAAGACAAACTAATGTTAGAATATAGCGAACTAAACAAAATGACAAAGAAAAGTGCCAGAGCTGACAAAAGAATATTTATGGAAAATCTAGCAGAAACAGCAGAAAATGCTGCTAAAGCACACGATCTACAAACCCTACACAAAATTACCCAGCAAATTTGCGGAAGAAGAAACAACTATCATAGCATACCTATCAGAGATAACCAAGGCAGACTGCTCACCACAGAACAAAAACAAGACATGCAGTGGACTAAACACTTCTCCGACCTCCTGAACAGACCTGATCCTGAAAACCCCCCAGATATTCAACCAGCCTCTCAGGACATTGACATTATTACTGAACCACCAAGCGAACAAGAAATCCTTAAAGCTTCAACACTTTAAAGAACAACAAAGCGCCGGGCAAAGACGAACTGCCAGCAGAATTTCTCAAAGTAGATTCTAACACAACTGCTAGCATTTTAGAACCATTGTTCAAGGATATTTGAGAAAAAGAAGTGTTGCCTGATGACTGGACTAAAGGAACAATAGTCCAAATCCCCCAAAAAGGAGACTTAACAGACTGCAATAATTGGAGGGGAATTACTCTACTCTCAGTACCAAGCAAAATATTTTGTAAAATCATCATAATGCGGCTTGAAAAAGGAATAGATAAATGCCTACGAGTAGAACAAGCAGGATTCAGAAAGGGCAGAGGAACAACTGAACACATCTTCGCCATACGTAACATATATATATATATATATATATATATATATATATATATATATATATATATATATATATATATATATATATATATAAATTTTGTGGACTTTGAGAAAGCTTTTGACAGCGTCCAGGGAGACAGTCTATGGAAAATTTTACGACATTATGGAATTCCAGAAAAATAGTCAACATAATTCTTCTATAAAGACTTTTCCTGCAGTATTAAAAAAATAACAATATATCTTTCCCAGTAAAGACAGGTGAAAGACAGGGATGTGTTATGTCATCTCTCCTCTTCAACCTTGTGATTGATTGGATACTAAAGAACACAGTAGAAGGACATTGGGAGGCATACGATAGACTACATTCACCATGCTTGAGGACCTTGATTTTGCAGATGATATAGCACTCCTATTACATAAACATGGCCCGGCTCTCTAGCGAAGTTGGTAAAACCTGACTTTCGCGGCGGCCGGGTGACGAACTCCTTGTGGTCCGGGTTCACTCCCGGGGGTAGGCAGAAAAGCCACATTTCTCCCAGATTAACGGTACCTATAATGGAATCAATGCTGAAGGGTTGCGATATCCATAGTACCGAGCCAAAGGGTTTACAACTCATGGTTTCTTGATACGTTAAAAAAAATCACATAAACATGAAAATATACAAGAGAAAAGTAACAGACTACACAGCACAGCAGAAATGGTGGGACTGAGAATAAATACAAAGAAAACTAAGATCATGATCAAGCAGTCCAAACCAACAACCAGTGACCATAAATAACCAATCACTTGAAAATGTAGAACATTTCACATTTCTTGGCAGTGTGGTGTCCCTACTGGTAGGGACCGAAGAGGACATACAGTCACGTCTGAATAAAGCTAAAGCTGCTTTCGGAATGATGAGGCAAATCTAGAAATCCAACAATTACTGCAGAGGAACGAAACTCCGACACTACAAGAGCAGCATTTTGCCAGTTCTTCTTTATGGAGTGGAATGCTGGAGAATGACCAAAAAGGATGCACACAAGCTGTCCACCTTCCACCACACATGTCTACATAGAATTATCAAAATTTTCTGGCCAGATACAATCTTCAAGTCACAAACCAAGAAACTTTAGACAGTATGATAACCAAGAGAAGATGGAAATGGCTTGGCCACGTTATGAGAATGAATCCTGATATACCTGCCAAAACAGCTCTCACATGGAGAAAACAGGGGCGCCCAAAAACAACATGGAGACGAACGATGGAAAGTGACCTGAGTGCGGCATCTTTGACATGGAAAACTGCACTGAAGATTGCACAGGACAGGAAAGCATGGAAAGTCCTCTCTGAAGCCTCATGTGCCACTAGGCATAACGAGAACTGATGACTGATGAACAGTGGTTATTTCCATCTGTTAGTGCCACCACGGTGGACACGGTGAACACAAATAAGCCAGTAAAGCGGAGTTACACACAAAACTCAGGCCCTGGCACAAATGGACGACAAACCAGGACTTTCCGCCAGAGCTTACAGCGATGAGCAAAGAAGAAGAAGAGTATATCACTGGTGTGTAGTTTTTGTAATGCAGATGTATCATTAAATGCAGGGTTGCTCTAGGACTAGGGCTCATACTGGACGAGACCTGTCTTTACCTCTAAGTCAGTGGTACATATTAACATTGGTAAATATTAATTACATAGAATTGTAGATTCAGAAAATGGCGCAATGCCTGTCGTGCAGTGTTGTGGTGCCCGTATGTGATTAAAATTGATCGCGTGGGCAACTACTGATCTGTTGGCGACTTCTGCTACCATCAATGATGAACTGCAGTTCTAATACTGTGATAAACATTCTGCGTGTTTTTCGTTGGCACAGGAGCGGATCAAAGATGGGGTGACCTGTTTGCTATGAAGCTGAAACTAAGACTACCAGACCACCAGACATTTATTAACTAAAAATTTGTGATTATTAAAAGATTGCAGTATAAGCTGAATAAATTTTTTTTTTTTTTTAATTGTTTGTCGATTGCCTGGGATTTAGTTTACAAATATGCTTTAACTTTCGCCCTATATCTTTAGTTGTTCTCCAGCTACAACTGGCATATGCTTGAATTGAAAACGGGAAAGTGAGAGGATGGGGACAAGTTTGGTGAGGGGGGGGGGGGTTTATAATTGGATAATAGTGATTAAATTAACAGCCCCTTCTGCTTTAGCATTCTGACCGCTTGAAGTTAATCTCTGCAAATATTACCTGATATAGTTTATCTCTGTGACTGGAATTGTTTCCAATTGCTGACTCCATATGTTTGCTCGCCTGTCCGAATATGATCTCCCGACAGTTTTCTTGGTCTGTCTTGTGGTCTACTATAAGCCAACTCCATTGTGTCCACGGAACATCTCAAGTTCTCTTCTCTAGATCAGTTGTGTTTTGTGTCTCTTTTATCACGTACAACGGCCTTGACTGTAGAGGGGTGATCAAAGGACTTACGACCCAGGTGTGCCACTTTCACTGCATAGGTACAAGTATTAATAGGGCTAGACCAAACTCTCAAGGGAGAACAGCTGGTGTACTTCACTGCGCCAGAGATCTGACGTCTACAGTCCTGGATCTCTTTTATTCTTGGCTATTCCGGTGCACGTAATCATGAGTGGCCATATTCTCCTATAGTTCGTCCATGCTGGTAAGAGCGTTAAGATAGTTGACGTAAACGGGTCGCACAACCATATAACAGTTAAAAACTACACAGTAGCTTAAACACACAACTTCTATGCGGTATCCAGGGGTGGAACATGTTGTCGTCATGTGTTGAACTGGTTTGTTTTAAGCGAGGCAAGCAGACACAATAGGGATCTTTGGGCCTTGAAATAATCAGGGCAACTAGCTCGGCTAAACTGAAGTGAAACCTCCAGTTGTTTTAATGAGTGTGCTAAAAGCAATAATTTTAATCGTAGCTGTAATAGCAGTAACATAATGTAAATAAAAAGTAAAAAAGGTCAAGATCCCTTTTCACCCCTTTAGGCGCATCGGGCATATGGGAAAAACACCCATATTTTTAGTAGTATTTGGTGGCCTTCATAGCAATACCAGATACAGTTGTATTATTATTAGTAGTATTACAAATGATAGTTGTGGTAATAGTAGTACAACAATTTTTATTGGTGGTTGCAGCAGTTGCCATAGTAGTAGTATTAGTAACAGTAGTAATTTTGAGTTCCAGTGCAAGAACATAATTTTTTTTTACGTGTTTTCCTCTCCTCTTGATTCAAACTGATTTTTGTACCATGTTCCCCATTTGTGAATTTCAATAATTAAATCTTTTAAATCTGAGCTGATTTCGCAGGATATTCCCAAAAGCAGCAGTAGTCACAGTGAATATATAAATGTGGGAACCTGATTGTCACAGACGAAACGAAACATTTACCTAGTTAAGGCATTAAAATGACAAGACAGGTTTCTGTGGTGTGCTTAGGCTAAATATTTTTGATTGCTTGGGACACATGGGCAAAACGCCCATCACGCACAGTGCGTTGATTGTGACTGAGAGAGTTGAAATATTGTGCCGTCTGCACAAACGCAAACTACTGGACGTAAATTCGCCTAGTGAAATTACACAACATTTGCATACTTTAAGTGTGAAAAAAATCATGGTTTCCATGGCAGTAGCCGCCATCTTGGGGAAAAAATATGTACCTAGATTCCTAAAATAAAAAAAAAAAAAACATATGTATTAAATAATACATGATAGATTCATAATCTTTTATCTTATTTAGAGGTACAGGTGTAGTTTGATTACTTTAAACATGTTTTTAAATATGTTTCGTAGAATTTTAAAATGTAGGTTTATTGAAAAAGTCAAAAAAATCTTGCATCATAAGACAATAATCAAATTTTAAAAAACAACACCTATATAAAACCTACTTTTGCAAAGTCCAGTTTCTATAATATTTTTTAAGGAGTATCCATAGTAAATTTCATGTTTCTAGTCGTTATATTAGCTGAGCTTTTAGGATTTCACACACACAACAAACAAAAATATAGACATGTGAGAAAACTGACTTTTAAAGTTTTTGTTGTTGTTGTGATCTTAAAAAAGTGCATGGGTTGGTGCCTTTAGTAATAACTTTTCAAAGCTAAATTGTTTACAAATGACATACATTTTGTGTGTAATCTATTCTACGAATGCCGAACTTTACAAAAACGAACACATTGAAAAAGTGATATTTTTGTCATAAATTGGAAAAAAAACCGTGCAGTGACCCCTTAATACAAGATTCGCATTACAGTATAACGTTGCTTAGCCTCACACACAAAGCCGTGCGTGCTTCTGCTGCCGTCGCAACCGCCACCCCACTACTAAAGTGGTTCTCAACCTTCATAATAAGGCGACTCTTCAATACAGTTGCACTTGTTGTAGCGACATCCAACCATAACATTATTTGCGTTGCTACTTCATAACTTCAGTGAATATGTGTTTTCTGATGGTCTTAGGCGACCCCTGTGGAAGGGTCGTTCCACCCACAAAAAGGTAGTGACACATAGATTAAGAACCGCGGGACTAAAGCCCTTAGTAACGATCTCAGACTTGGGATCCGCAATGCCTCCACAGGTTTTCAACAGTACACATACCCCCCCCTCCCCCCCCCCCGCCCCCAATTCCGGCCATCGCGCCCCCAATTCCGGCCATCGCGGCGTTAATTTTTTTTATAAATCACTGAACCGTCTGTGTAAATAATCAAATCCTCTGAGCGAGCATTATCTTGAATTAATTGCTGAATTTCCACCTCTGCGGCACCTGCTGTCCAGTCTCTGCATTTCCGGCTCAGCGTGATTATGACTCTACACAGGTCTGACTGCCTGCAACCGTCGGCAAACCAAGGATGTATCGCATACACACCACTGGGGTGTCTTTGGTACAACCCAGAATGACCCGCATAGCCGCGTTCAGATGTATATGTGCATGTATTAGATATGTGTGTTAAAGTAACTGAATGTCTGTTGTCGTATATCGTGACGTCTGTGCGCACGCATGTTCATGTCTGTAGGCGTGTATGTGAGTGTGTTTAAATTATATGTGTGCATCTAAATGAGTGTGTTCAGGAATTTTTTTTTTTAATTGTGTTCTTGCCCGAAGCTTCTCGCCAGTTCCCTGCTGTACCGGCGATGGGAAAACAGTCACTACCTTGGCCTGACAGGGACTCTCGTTATCTCTTCCTAGCTTGCCTCTGGGTCAGATAGCTTCTTGTGCCCAACTCAGGCTGCATTTTACTCCGACCACACTTCTGCTTCCTGGACCAACCATACTGATCTTAAAACATGGTCTATGCTCTCACGATTGTCCTCTATCACATTGGATATGTTTAGGGAAATATTTGTATAACATTATCGTCATTTGCACACGTTTATACTACTCTCCTGTGCACTATAACTGCAAAACATCATCAAGGCCGAATTATTAGGAAATGATTTTAAACATGCGTTATAACTGAACAAAAATCAGAGAGATAAATGATGGCGGGTGATGTCTGCTGCACTGAACTTCAAGGGCTCAGAATGCTGAAAAAGAAGAAGAATTATAACTGAAATATTAAAAACAAATCGAATCGAACAACTGCAGGCTTGAAGAACCGAAGAACTGACGACAAATGTTAAAACTCAATCGAAGAACCGAAGAACCATGAGTAGTCTTTGTGAAGTAATGATATAGCAGGCGATTGTGGAAGCGAGCGGGGAGGAGGGGGGGGGGGGGGGGGGGATGCTGCGCAGGGGTTAACAATTTATTTGTGCTTTATGAAGTACAGGGATTTCAATGCCCTTACAAGCTTTATGTGTTAGTGGAATTGTATAGTCTGTTTCAGCCAAACTAAAATTTTTGACCATAGTATGTTTTGACTTGACTAACTGAGGCACATGACATTCCCTCCCACCTAAAAAATAAAGAACAATTAATGGAACAGATAAATTTTTTTTTTTTTTTTAACAAATATTTTAAATCTTTATCTTTTACTTAATTAAAAGGAATTTACTTTTTATGTGCAATTCATTAGTAGCAGCAGTAGTAGCTGCAGTAGTAATGGCAGAAGTAGTAGTGGTGGTGGTGGTTTTGGTGGTGGTAGTAGTAGTAGCTCTGGTAGTAGCTGTAGTAGTAGTGGCAGTCGTAGTAGTAGCAGTAGTAGTAGAAGTAGTGGTGGTAGTAGTAGTATTAGTAGTTGTAGTAGCTGCAGAGGTAATAACAGTATTAGCAACAACAATAGTAGTGGCAGCAGCGGTGGTAGTCGCAGCAGCATCAGCAGCAGTAGTAGTAGTAGTAGTAGTAGTAGTAGTAGTAGTAGTAGTAGTAATGGCAGTAGCAATAGTAGTAGTAGTAGTAGTGGCAGTAGCAATAGTAGTAGTAGCAGTGCAGTAGCATTAGTGGTAGTAGTGGCAGTAGCAATAGTAGTAGTAGAAGTAGTAGTGGCAGTAGTAGTGGCAGTAACAATAATAGTAGTAGTAGTAGTGGTAGTAGTAGTAGTAGTAGTAGTAGTAGTAGTAGTAGTAGTAGTAGTAGTAGTAGTAGTAGTAGTAGTAGTAGTAGTAGTGGCAGTAGCAACAGTAGTAGTAGGGACAGTAGCAATAGAAGTAGTAGTAGTAGTAGCAGTAGCAATAGTAGTAGTGGCAGTAGCAATGGTAGTCGTACTAGTAGTAGTAGTAGTGGCAGTAGCAATAGTAGTAATAGTGGCAGTAGCAATAGTAGTAGTAGTAGTAGGGGCAGTAGCAATAGTAGTAGTAGTAGTGGCAGTAGCAATAGTAGTAGTAGTAGTAGGGACAGTAGCAATAGTAGTAGTAGTAGTAGTAGTAGTGGCAGTAGCGATAGTAGTAGTAGTAGTAGTAGTAGTAGTAGTAGTAGTAGTAGTAGTAGTAGTAGTAGTAGTAGTAGTAGTAGTAGTAGTAGTAGTAGTAGTGGCAGTAGCAATAGTAGTAGTAGTGGCAGTAGCAATAGTAGTAGTAGTAGTAGTAGTAGTAGTAGTAGTAGTAGTAGTAGTAGTAGTAGTAGTAGTAGTAGTAGTAGTAGTAGTAGTAGTAGTAGTAGTAGTAGTAGTAGTAGTAGTAAAAGTAGTAGTAGTAGTAGTAGTAGTAGTAGTAGTAATAGTAGTAGTAGTAGTAGTAGGACAGTAGCAATAGTAGTAGTAGTAGTAGTAGTAGCAATAGTAGTAGTAGTAGTAGTAGTAGTAGTAGCAGTAG
>CAJHNH020000242.1:2500-5000 GCA_905116865.2 Candidula unifasciata | reverse complement strand
GTTTTAGCAGTTGTTGTGGCAGTTGCATTATTAGTTGTAGCATTAGCAGCAGCAGCAGTAGTAGCAATAGTAGTAGTAGTAGTAACATCAGCAGCAACATCAGTCGTAGTAGTGATAGCCGTATTAGTATTAGCAGTAGTAAAAGCACTAGCGGCAGCCGCAGTAGCAGCAGCAGTTGTAGTAGTAGTAGCAGTAGTTGTATTAGCAATAGTAGCAGCAGTAGTAGTAATAGTTGTAGCAGCAGCTTTGTAGTAGCAGCAGTTGTAGTAGTAGTAACAGTAGCAGTAGTTGTAGTAGCAATAGTAGCAGCAGTAGTAGTAATAGTTGTAGCAGCAGAAGTAGTATAGTAGTAGTAATAGTCGTCGTAGTAGTAGTAGTTGTAGTAGTAGTGATAGTAGAAGTTGTGGTGATTGCTGTATTAGTGGTAGGGTTAGAGGTGGTGATAGTAACACTAGTATAAGCAGTATTAGAAGTAGTGGTTTTTGATGTTGGCAGTAGTAGTAATGATAGTAGTAGTAGTGGCAGTAGCAACAGCAGTGGTGGTGGTGATAGTAGTAGTGGTGGTAGTGGTAAAAGTAGTATCAGCAACAGTAGTAATTGTAGTAGTTATAGTTGATAGTTTCGAACGTCATTTTGACTGAGTTAGGGGGAGAAAGAATATTCCTGAATGCGTTTTGAAAGGGGCTGGAGCAGTGTCAGCATAGGTGCTGGTATATGCAGTTGAAGATGGCAGGTTGTGGAGAGGTATGATGATCTGCGCCAGTCAGGCTGAAGATGGCAGGTTGTGGAGAGGTATGATGATCTGCGCCAGTCAGGCTGAAGATGGCAGGTTGTGGAGAGGTATGATGATCTGCGCCAGTCAGGCTGAAGATGGCAGGTTGTGGAGAGGTACGATGATCTGCGCCAGTCAGGCTGAAGATGGCAGGTTGTTGAGAGGTATGATGATCTGCGCCAGTCAGGCTGAAGATGGCAGGTTGTGGAGAGGTATGATGATCTGCGCCAGTCAGGCTGAAGATGGCAGGTTGTGGAGAGGTATGATGATCTGCGCCAGTCAGGTTGAAGATGGCAGGTTGTGGAGAGGTATGATGATCTGCGCCAGTCAGGCTGAAGATGGCAGGTTGTGGAGAGGTACGATGATCTGCGCCAGTCAGGCTGAAGATGGCAGGTTGTGGAGAGGTATGATGATCTGCGCCAGTCAGGCTGAAGATGGCAGGTTGTGGAGAGGTATGATGATCTGCGCCAGTCAGGCTGAAGATCGCAGGTTGTGGAGAGGTATGATTATCTGCGCCAGTCAGGTTGAAGATGGCAGGTTGTGGAGAGGTATGATGATCTGCGCCAGTCAGGCTGAAGATCGCAGGTTGTGGAGAGGTACGATGATCTGCTCCAGTCAGGCTGAAGATCGCAGGTTGTGGAGAGGTATGATGATCTGCGCCAGTCAGGTTGAAGCTCGCAGGCTGTGGAGAGGTATGATGATCTGCGCTAGTCAGGCTGAAGATGGCAGGTTGTGGAGAGGTACGATGATCTGCTCCAGTCAGGTTGAAGATGGCAGGTTGTGGAGAGGTATGATGATCTGCGCCAGACAGCACGACACTTGATGATCATGATGATAGTTAACGTATGCTGACACGTAGGAAGACAGCCATGTAAAGTACTCATAGGGTGTCAGACAAGAAAACAGAAATAAACTACCAATTGAAAACCAGCATAACAGCGACACGTATATCTGTGAACAAACGACAAGGAAATTTAGCCTGGGCGCCTAGATTATCATTTGCACCGCAGTCGACGTTGAGGATTGATAGTTTCGGGTAAGGTTTATGTGCCAGACATTGCAAACTAAGTGTTTACATTTCTTTGTTTTCTACCTCTTCTTCTTCTTCTCCTTCTTTTTCTTCTTCTCCCTCTTTTTCATCTTCTTTTTTTTTCTGCTGCTGTTGTTCAGAAATTCACATCTGAACCCATTCCGTCATTATTCAGTAGCTATTTAAGTTTTACAAGCTTCTTTAAGTCATGTGATGCGGTGTCTCTTGTTACAGCTCAACCGTAATCAGCACGCACTGAAGGACTCCAATCGCTCTTATACATTGTCTCCATAGCAGCATGGATCGAATCGCCGTGGTCTAGCGGCTAGATTCTCGCGTACGAATCGGGTTCGCTTCTTGGCAAAGCCAGACTCTTTTCAAAAATTACCCTGACTCCCATGTCGACCCAGCTTTGAGTGGGTACAAGGTGCTGGGAAGTAAAGGCGGGCGGCTTAATGCTGACCACATCACCCATCTTGTGCGATAGGCCTATGAAAAAAGACGTCTAGCTCTATATGCCCTATACGCTCAAAGGCGTGGGAAAGGGACCTTTACTTTTTTTATAGCAGTGTCCTGGCGAAATAGCTCACCATGGTCATCACTGACAGCCACAAAGTGGTACATACAGACATCTAAACGAGAATCCAGAAAATAAATTATGAAAGACGTTGCAAGCAAGACTCTTATACTTCAGAAGA
>CAJHNH020000241.1:287500-302660 GCA_905116865.2 Candidula unifasciata | reverse complement strand
CACACACTTCCACACATCCCCAAAATTATCCAGTGCTCAGTCCTATTCACAACATCGTCCTTGTGCATCTTTCCGTGGTACAGAGCCCACACACTCGACCGACAGAAAGGTGAAAAAAAAAATTCTAGGCATTACATGTAACGATCAGGAGATTTTACCAGAATAGCTCAACCATAACAATATTATTATTATTTTAAAATCTCTCTGGATTTCTGAAGTTGCATTTGGTTTTGTTTATTCAATGATTCAGCAGGCGAGGCTTAAAACCTTAAAACCAACAATCAAACAGACAGGCGCAGACATTTTTAAAACCATCTTGGATGCCAGATTTCCCCCTGATTTCATGATTTATGTTTGTGGTTATGTTTAAGGGTGGTGCGGTTGGTTGCATTTAAGCGTTGCTTATTTTGTGATAGCTTTTTTCTCCCTCCATGATTATATTTCAAAGGGCCAGCACCTAGTGAACCACTATGTTGTCTACTTACTTACGTCCTTTCAGGACGTAATTTTTTCTTATTTGAAGCCCCTCTCTGGCTTTTGCCAGGGGCCGCAATATAGGCAGGCCATCAATATGGCCAATTGTCTGAACGCGGTTTCTGGGACCTCTCCACGGTGATCCTCATCCGCATGGTGGCACTTTGTGTCATCGGGTGTTTATCGCTTGTGTGATGTCCTAGTGGGGTAGAAAGTCAGTCAGTCAGTCAGTGAACAACTATTCGAGTGAGAATCTAATGGAATTAAATAACAGAAATCTTGTTCAGCTGATCATATAAACAGATGTAATGGGGAGGGAAAGAGGGCGGAGGGGTGTTGTTCTGACTTTGACAGCTGTGCTTTAGGGTTTGTAAATAGTTTCTCAAAAGTTTTTCAGCCTGCTAAAAAAGCGGTTGACTTGTACTGATGTATGCTTGACTGCGATTTTTAGCCTCCTTTCGGCCCAGCGTATCCGTTTTAGCACATTTTTAATTTGTCGCCTTTTACGACATGCTTCAAAATGTAAAAACGAGAAGATTGACTTCAATGCACCAGGTTTTAACCCATATACGTGTGGTAGTGTCTCAAATTCTGTTAAGTCAGTAGCCTGTCCTTGGCAGAACCTTGCTCCTATAAAAACCTTCCGGAAAACTTCTCGATCACAAGCAAGATGACCCCTGTCCGATACACCCATCTGGAGATCATCCGCCACATACTGCACCCAACTTTTCTTTAGCTTTCCTCTTCCTCTCTTCCCAGGCATATACCACTGCATTATTGTTCTCTCTAAACTTTCGTGCCGTTTCAAGTGACCAAAATATTTCAATTTTCTGTGTTTTTTCGTCTTTAATAGCCAACCTACTTCAGTATTCAGTTTTTGAAGTATGCATGCATTTGTTCTTTTCTTTACCCATGATATTCTTAGAACCTGTCTACATCATGTGTATTCAGGCATTTATGAGCTGTTCAGCTTGTTTAGTAAATGTCCAAGTCTCACAGGTGTATGTTGCAATGGGAAAGATGCATGCTCTTACACATCTAATTTTTGTAGTTCTGTCTGTTCCACTCCACGTGAGTCCCAAATTCAGTAACGTAAATTCTTGATTCATTCAAAATTTTAAATATTGAATTAAGAATCGACATCACAGGACTCGGGACACTCCCATAAGTGCTCCGTCCCCATCGTCAGCAGCAAGCGATGAGTTCAAATTCCGATGGTACCAGTAAAGGTCTGATTGTATATCCGTCTCATTCTTCCCCTGAGTATTGAGCGTCGGACAGATCCCCTGGTAACTCCTCGCAGCGCCATTCTCTTCAGACCGTATTGATCTATCTGGCTTTCGCACTGTTCACTTGTTCCCAAAAAGGCCCTCACAATATCTAGCGTGTCATATCAGTTCACCACCAACTGGTGCAGAGCCGGTCAATCTATTTGCCTGCTCATTTCCCAACACACCAACATACCCAGGAAAAAAATATTTCATTTATGTTTTATTCAATTCATTCATTCATTCATTCAATTCATTCATTCAATTCTTGATTCGTTCATTCTTAATTCCACCTATAATGCGCAGACAGCTGTTCATGAATATTGATACTATTGGGGGGGGGGGGGGTACTCGGTGCGTGTCTTTTCCACACCCAGCGTCTTTTCCTCGCTTCCTTTCCTGAAAATGTGCACCAAAAGAAGTTAAGCTATTATATGGTTCAGTTAGCATATTAAATTGCACCAACGTGCACGATAAAGACCTGCGGTGCATCAAGATTAAGATTGTCTGTGATTGCCTGTTTGCTACACTGCCTATAGATTTCCAGTCGTCTGCGATTTCCTATCTGCACCCTGCTTATAAAGTCCACATTATATATGGTTAACGTGTTGCCGTTTGAACATGTCCTACAACCTACTGCACCAATTCCTGCCACAAATCTGCCCAGAAGGCAATCGCGCCGACGTCCCCCGACAAACGGATTTCCGGGCATCTATAAGGCTTAGCCATGGACCAGAGCGGAGAGCTGACATGGTGCCACGTGCCGCGGGCGAGCTCCCTTGTCAACCGACCGTTTCAGTTTAGTATAAATGAGGTGGTTTAGGTTCATGGGAGAATTTAATAACATCAGAACGTTTCCGTCATCTTTGTTTGTGTCGTGTGTGTGTATTTTTAAGGGATTTACGGTGAAAACATGTCTTGCATGAATGATGTTTGCTCTTGTTGTCTCTGTTTCTTTTCCTTCTACCCATCCTCCCCTCTCCTTCGCCTCCTCTACCTTCTTCTTTTCCCCTCCTTCTCTCTTTTTTTTTCCATAGTTGTATAAGCGTGTGCGTATCAATATGTGGTTTTGAGATTTCAACTTATTTACTTAGTTAGCCTTTCCTTCTTTACCTTGGGGTGTAGAGGGTTGCTAGAGAGATCGCCAGACGTCTCTATCAGCAGTTTTCTTTCTGGCTTTGTTCCATTCCAGTCCACTGTCAGTTAGGGACTGTTGGTTGTTGTCTTCCCAGCAGACCCTAGGTCACCCTAGAGGACTGATTCCCTGGTTCTGAGACTCCCACGCCTGCCACTTTTTTTTTTCTTTCTGCAAATCGAATTCGCATTCCAGGTGGGTTCGTTCCGCGTTTGAAGAAAGATGAAGATGATTCCTTTTCCTTAACAATATGTATATAAGTTTCTTTGAATAAACATTATACACTTTTTGTGAGTATTGTTTTTTTCGACATGGAACGCATTATCGTATTTTACATTGATTTATATGAGAAAAATTGCTTTGCATAACGAGTATTTCGCTTAACGAGTATGACTCTGGAACGAATTATGCTCGTTAAGCGAGGTTCCACTGTATTTTCGTTGCTACTTCATAATTTCAGTAAATATGTTCCAAAGGTCGTAGGCGACCCCTGTGAAAGGGTAGTTCGACCTCCATAGTTTGAGAACCGCTGCTTTAAGGCCTACTGTACACGTAATGCTAATCGAATACCACACCAGCCCTTTTACCTTACATGACATTTTCTTGGTACTCACATTGAGGCTGCGTCTACCTGGAGAAACTCCTGGTCAGTTTAAAAAAAATCTATTTCCATTAGGTTCAAACATATGAGTAGGCAAGGGTGTTAGCCACTGCGCCAACAGCAGAGAAACACACGCGCGCACACACAGACACAAACATATATAAAGGGGGCTGCGTGGTCTCGAGGCCTGGTGTCCGCCTCGAGTGGAATTCTAGTCGTTTACCCTCGTCTCTGGGTAGTAAGCTCGGGTGTATTGTTGCACAAGTAAAAAAAATCCTTGGCAGTTGGAAATCGAAAAAAAAAAAAAAGAAGTTGCCAAAATTTAGAATTAAAAATCTACCCAAAGTATTTCAGGATCCTCGTTGGTTTTACGGAATTCTTCTGACTCAGACTTGAATCAAAAGTTGAACGGAGCACTTGTGGGTTACTAAGCTTGTGCCATGATGTTGTTTCGTTGTCTAAACCTAAACCTATATATATAATTCTCCCACTATCTTCTTTCTGTCTCTGCCCTTTTTCTCTGTTTCTCTCTCTCTCTCTCTCTCTCTCTCTCTCTCTCTCTCTCTCTTTTATTTCTTTCTCTCTCTCTCACACACAAACACACACACACACACACATCTCCTATCGCAATTCTTTCCTATCACCCTCTCTCCCACAGACCCATACTGCATTGTGGACCTGCAAACTCAATTTATAATCCCTTTGGAAATTCATTTGTTGGTTCCGCGAATGGATTGCGTGGACACGCACGCGTCTGCATGTAGGACTTTATGAAGCACCCACACACACGATTTAACATATCTAACAGCTTCGTTTAAACACGAAGACCTGACACGCACTGTTTACTTTCAAAATTCGATGAAGACATTTCGTATTTAGCTGTAAATGTATTTGCCCGGCAAACATTAGAAGGTATAACTATAGGTGATTTTTTGAGTAAACAGAAGAGGTCGTTACTTAAGTGGGCTCTGCACACAATCAGTTAGAATATAGTAAATAAAACAAAAGGGGTATAAATAAACAAGATGGCAGGTTAGAGCAAATATTTGCGCCACAAAGTGAGCGACCTGGTGGGAACATAAGATGAGATAACAGCACTAAATTTCGAAGAGTGCGCACCGTACGTTGGATGTGAATGTCTCCTGTGTTAGAAATTAGTGGTATGGGGGTGGTGGAAGGGTGGCTTGGAGCTCAGAGGGCCTCAGCCTGGTAGTTTACCGTCCGTCAGATGTGGGTGTCCGTTGCAAAGAGAAATGACTTGGTAGTTTACGACACCAGTGCGCCATCAGTTAAAGTGCCAGCATTTGGCAAACACACGCGCGCGCGCACACACACAATCTGTTTCTGGCGTACCGCTATTGAGAACATTGTGTGGTGGTGGGGGTTGCGGGGTCTTGGCAGGCGAGGACTAAAGCATTGCTTAATTGCGAAATAATAAAAACAATTATTATTTTTTTTGCACAATTAAACAAGGTTTCAACCCATATAGACCCCTGCCTCTAGAAGATTATCGAGGGCCTCAATGAGGCTTAGGCTTAGTTTATTTAACTGTGCAATAATACGAATATAATAATAATATATGCTGAATGATAAAAGAATGTATTTGACAAAGCTATTTGATGTATAAATATAAAAGGTATTTAAAAAGATAGCGTTCATATACAAGGGGGGTGGGTTGCTCCAACACATTTATTGAAAGGGGGCCTCAATGGGCTATTTACATTTTTATTTTTACTACTAATACTAACATTAATATTACCATTACTGTTATTACTATTATTACCATTATTATTACCATTTTATTATTATTTTTATCATTATTATTACCTTTATTATTATTATTATGTGGTGAATGACAAATAAAATTTGCTCAGTGCCCCCCGCCTCCACTTTACAAAAAAATAATGGGTAAGCGGTGCTCAATGCGCCTGATCTCCAGGTCCCGGCGCCTATGCTCTACTCACACAAACACACATACTCTAGGCTCACATCTCTCCACTCACTCACACAAACACACATACTCTAGGCTCACATCTCTCCACTCAAACAAACATACATACTCTAAGCTCACATACTCTCCACTCACTCACACAAACACACATACTCTAGGCTCACATCTCTCCACTCAAACAAACATACATACTCTAGGCTCACATACTCTCCACTCACACAAACACATACTCTAAGCTCACATACTCTCCACTCACACAAACACATACTCTAAGCTCACACACACTCTACTCACACAAACATATACTCTACGCTAACACGCAAACATGTACACACATACTTTACGCTCACACACTCTACTAACACACAAACATATGCGCACACATACTCTACGTCCACACACTCTACTCACACACAAACATATGCGCACACATACTCTAAGCTCACACACTCCTTACTCACACAAACACACATTCTCTACTAACACACAAACATATGCGCACACATACTCTACGCCCACACACTCTACTCACACACAACATATGCGCACACATACTCTAAGCTCACACACTCCTTACTCACACAAACACACATTCTCTACTAACACACAAACATATGCGCACACATACACTCTACGCCCACACACTCTACTCACACACAAACATATGCGTACACATACTTTACGCCCACACACTCTACTCACACACAAACATGCACACACACATAATCTACACTCACACACTCTCTACTTACACACAAACATAAATACACATACTCTACGCTCACACACCGCTTCTCATACATTAAATATATACACACATAGTCTACGCTCACACACTCTCTACTGACGCAAACATGTACACATCAATACTGTACGCTCACACACTCTCTACCCAAACATGCATGTACACACAAACACACACACACTCACGAACTCTTCTCATCGCCATTTGTTCCATAGTGCCAGTTTTGAAATAATAAAACAGTGTGACGACACTTAAATTACAGACAAGGAAGGTGATCGAGAACACCACAGAAATGAATGCAGAATTCATGCCTTTGTGCCGCCAACAGGAAGTCTCCGCCCCTGTATCAAGTTACAGCAAAATTAAAGGAAGCCACTGTTGTTGACTTGTGCCAGTTTGGCAGTTTGTAATGATTCTTGTTCTGAATTCGCCCTTAAAAACGCAGTCGAGACATTCTGTAGTAGTGGTTTACAGCTAAGCTATGCTATCTGCGCTGTTCCACCCACAAACGCATCCAATATTCAGAAGATTCTTCATTAGTTGCCTCCTATGCCACGCTTCTAGAGGACAAAGCCGTTTAACACTATGGTCCCCTAGGAAAATTAATGAGCTAGGGCCCTTGCCACCACCGATGCACGGGACCGAAATGTAAATGAGGTCATTCACGTTTTGCGTCCCATCTACACTTCTACGCTGACCTTTCATTCAAGCTTTCTCATACTGTTTGTTCTACGTCAGAGGGGTGTCACGTTGTCTTGCCTCCAATTACATCAGCGCCGATATCGAGTCTTCTATACCACACGACACAGCTTTTAACGACCCCAGAACATCTAGAACTGGCCCTAACCCAAACCACCCTGAGCCTAGGTCCCACGACTTTTCAAAGAAAACAGTACAAGGTGACACTCTTCTGACCTAGACTAGACTAAGAAAGTGTGTTGATTGGCCGGGAAACGTGAATAGGACCCTTAACGATCTTGAAGCGTGGGCCTTACGTTTGTGGGTCCGCCGGGCAAATGTCCAGGGCTGCCCATGCGTTAAGTAGCTGGGGACTACTTGGCTGGTAGCTGTCTGTTCTTCCCACGGGCGACTCCAGCATTATGTATTCTCGAGTCGGTTGTGGTTCTTCCTTCCCCCACTGCCCCTTAAAAATTGGGCCAATGAATCTACACGTGGAAATACGGATTCATCCAGAAATAAACTCCATAGACACACCAACAAGGGTTGAGACGAACTGGTCCTTAACCTTCTGGAGACGAAATATCGACACGACACAAAGTAGCCAAAAGGACGACTGGACCGATCGGTCGGCCTTATGATAAACCACGGCCATCTTTAGATATAAAGATACAGCTGGACGTGGATAAACAAACCTTGAGATTGGCGGGCAGATTTTAGTACCAGCCAATCAGATAGCTCCCCGCATTTATTGCACATGTGGGCTGTTCAGTGACGGCACGGCCAGCTCCAGATATATTTTTTTTTTTTGTATATAAACTGTAAGAACATTCGCAGTCCGACAGCCCAGTCGCACACAGCTCTCTCTCGCTCGCTCGATATACCGCCCGATACAGCCACGTGTGTCTCTCGTTAGCTTGCCAACTATCCATTCGTAGCCAGATTATCAATAGCTAGATACTGGTCAGAACTCGCTTGACATTCGGCTGAGTTTTGGCTCGACTAGACTATTGTTATTCGTCTGCGGGTGGGTTATTGGCGGCCCGGGAGCACATCATTGTTGTAGAGCCAGTCATACCAGCCAGTTTTTTTTTTACGATTGCTAGAGAACTAAGGAAAAAGCACGCTTGGGTGTCCTTTTTAGGATACTCTAACAAGCCTTGCCGACTCCGAAGGGACCTAGCTATCGCCACAGACCGCAATTACCATCATCGATTTTCCTATCATGGGAAAACAACAACAAGCAGCCGCACCTACACCAAGGAAGAGGAGAGCCGTACCAGCAGCCTCACCGGCAGGCGCCCCTATCGCGGCGCCTCGCACACCTACGCCAACAACTGAAGCCGCCCCCATCGTGGCGCCAACACCAGAAGCCGCCCCTATCGAGGCGCCGACACCTGAAGCCTCCCCTATCGTGGAGCCACAACCTAAAGCCGCCCCAGTCGTGGCGCAGGGACCTACAAGCACCCGCTTACCTAAGCAGCAGCCTGGAGCCCACACCACAGACATTATGCAGTGCTCACGCTGCAACAGGGCGTGGCACACCGCCGCAACCTGTCGCAGTGGCCCTATTTGTCGGTACTGCTCGGGAGCCCACGACTTCAAGGAGTGCCCGCTAGCGAAACTTGATAGCGACTTCAAAAAGCCTAACAAAAAGCGGAAATGCAGCAACTGCTCAGGTTCACACAGTGCGAGGTACCTGGGGTGCCCATACCTCAAGAAGTGCAGGAGAGAAATGATAGCCGCCTCATCCAGAGATACATGCCAGGCGCCCAGACAGCCGGAGGCAAGACCAACCAAGAAGCATACAAAGAGACAAACGAAACGATCAGGCACGCTCCGCCACCATTCAAAACGATATACCACAAATAATCGACGAACTGAGAAGCCAAATCACAGCGCTCCAGGCGCTGAAAGAACCACCGCCGCCGCTGAAAGAACGGAGACCTGGGAACTGATTTTCCCTACTGCTAGGAGAGATCAAGGGGTCCTAAAGGCAGAAAGGCTGGCATACGCTACCCAGCAAACTGCTGCAGACAGTCAGAAGACGCAGAAAACATTCAAAAAACCAGAGAGCTACTCACCAGCGTTCAGAGCAACCAAGCAGAAGAAGAAATACGCCGCCAGTCCCTGAGAGAGAGGAGAGAAGGAAGGAGCTGGCCGAGATAACAAGGCTGCACGGGAAGCCGCACGCCACGAAGCCGCCAAACTAGAGCTGGCCTCGCAGAGCGATAACAGCAGCATAAGGGCGCTTGACAGTGATGAGCCCTGCTGGAGAAAGAAAAAAAATTGCCACAAAAAAGGCTTGCTGTTTCAACAAAGCCGACAAAAGCTGTCTCCACTGACAATCTATAACGAAAGCTAGCATCAGGCGCAAATCGGCAACCAGAACATGTTAGAGTGTTCAATGAAAAAGACTCCCAAGCGTGCTTCCTCCTCAGACACTAGAACAGTCGTTTCAAAATGGCTGGTCCGCGACTGGCTACTTCAACAAGCAGATGTGGAGCTCCCGGGCTGCTAATGCACCCAAACGCAGAGGAATACCGATAGCGTAGTCGAGCCAAACTCAGCCGAATATCAAGCGAGTTTGACCATCATCTAGCACTCGATAATCAGCCAACGAATGGGTAGTTAGCAAGCAAAAATGGCTCTCATCGGGCGGTATTGCGAACCAGAGAGCTGTGTGCGACTGGCGCTGTCGGACTGCGAATGGTAGCTTATGCATAAAAAAACAGCCGCCTTTAAATATAAAAATACTGCTGGACGTGGATAAACAAACCTTGAGATTGGCGGGCAGATTTTAGTACCAGCCAATTAGATGCTCCCCCGCAGAATTGCACATGTGGGCATTCGTTGAGGCGGCACGGCACATGCTCCAGATATATTTTTGTATATAAACTGTAACCTGAAACTTACATCGCAAAGAAGATCTGGACACCACTGCAGAACCATAAACTACAATCACCGCAGCACAAGAAGCAAACAACATATATATAAGGCGTGACCACACACCCACAAATAAGGAATACCATGCAAGACACCTAATTGAACCCTTCTTCGATATAGCAGGCCTCCGGGCGGCTAAAAGAGGTCAAAATTTTGGAATTTTTGTTTCCTACGAATTGATTTGAATTGAATTGAAACTGTAAGAATCCCCTCCTGAAACTCCAAAAAGGCTCCGTCTCCAGACGTTTTAAGAAGTGCCAAATACAGCATAAAATGTGACTAGGAAGCTCTAAAGAATGGAAAAGGCACGCATAAATTCAACTGAACCTTTCCACTGAAGTCTTTATCAACGGGGTTGATAAAAAAGATAATATCTTCTTCTTCGCGTTCACCAGCTGTAAACTCTGGCGGAAGGTTCTGGTTGTTCATCCACTTCTTGACTGGTGTCCTATTCCAGAACCTCAGCGTTGTGTGTGCATCCGTTTTACAGATCTGATTCATTTGTGTGCAGTCTGCTGGCGCGTTGCCTCTCATGGAGATGCATTTCTACTTTGAAGAAAGCTTTGAAGTCGAATCTTACGACATGCTTTTGGGTAGGCAGTGAGTCTATTCTTGTTTTCTCTATAACTGGGCCCCAGAACCCACACGGGGACAAAGATAATATAAATAGGAAACCCTGGTCATGTACTGGGTCTGGGGACTACATGGCTTTCTGGCATGGCATGATAAGAGTTACAGGTATTTTATTTTTATACGACCACATCTCGTCAGCTTCGAGATTTCATAATGAATTCCTAGAGGTCTCTAGGGCTTTTCCTGGACACTACCCTATTAGATGGGAGTTAGTGTTAAGCCTGGTGTTAAATTAATAGCGACTACTACTATGCCACGTCCCACTATAGCTTTTTATAAAGCCAACCAGGCCAATTCCCGTTTTTGTGCAACTCTGAGGGGCCAGTGTGTGTTAACTAGTAGATTTATGCCTAAATAACTAAGCCTAACACTAACCATCCTATACTATAGAACGATCTGGTGATTTCCCTGCCAAATCTCGAAGCAGACGAGATGTGGTCGCAAGCAATTAAAGAACTGAGTTAATTCTATATGGGACCTTGCAATGACTCTTTCAGGCTCTCGTCACTTGCAACCTTCCCGTGCACACTGACAGATAATTTAACATTTTGAGCATAAAACAATGAACGTTGGAAGCGGCACACAGCTGATCGTTATGAAATGTTTATTGGTTCCATCAACTGTTTCTCAGCCAGAAATTTCTAGGGCGACCAGAATTGGCCACTTTTAACAGCATGAATAAGTGCAGTCATATCTTACACAAGATGACCAACCACAACACTTCCAACGCGTAAGCACCGCAGGTTTATCTCTGCCCACATCGAGATGTCAGGCTAAACACGGGTGGCCAGGTTTCCACAAAACTCGCAATCAAATCTTCAGATTTATTCAGCTCTTATTCTTCACGGCCGTCAGGCACACTGTCGATCCTCTCGCCTTCAACCTTTTAACCCTTAACCCGTAATTTTGTGACATCGGATTTAATCAATAATCTGCTGCCTACATTTGGTTTTGGGAGTCGCCTTGGTGAAGAGGCTAGACACTCGCCTGCGGATCAGAAGGTCGTGAGTTCGGGTGCTGACGGAACTAGTCTTTTTTTTTTTTCAAAAATTACTTCTACCCCAGTTGACTCATCCTTGAGTGGGTACCAGGTATAAGTCATGGGAAGTAAAAGCGGTCAGTGGGATGTTTACCACATCACCGACCAAGTGCTGATTGGTCTTTAAAATATAGTTATAGCCCTGTATACCCAGTAGCCTAGAGGCGCGGAAAAGGATCTTTTACCATCATTAAATTTGATTTTGCTTCTGTGTTTGGTTAGTTGCCAGGAACGCCACAAAACATCTCAATTTGTTGGTGGGTGGGGGTGTAAACAGTTAAAAAATAACATTGATTCAAGGTCGACCAGTCAAAAGTGAGCTAGTGTGTGTATGGGCGGTCTCTGGGGAGACTTTCGTGGAACTAACCGGAAAATACATACCCTTCCAAGGTCGCAAATCGATGACGTTTCAGAGAGTAGTCAGCGCGCAGCAAATTTGGCTTAAGATGACATGTCCCATTTAACGGTTGCCATTACTGTGGGCGGTCTGACCTGATTAGCCTTGGTCAAGTTTAATGATCTCTTATGGAGAGCATCGACGGCCAGCGCCGGAATATGTAGATCGTGACCTTTTCCTGTTCTGAGTGCGCGACATTTTGGAGAGAAAAAAAAAAACTGAGAAATCCAGGACGTATAAACGACGAACACTGAAAAGAAAAGACAGATTCTGAACTGAACTGAATTGATTGCATGGATGGAACGGAATGGAGGAAATGTAAGCCCATTCGTAATGCGAATTCAAGGTGATATGAACTAATGAGCACTGGTTTTGAAAATAATCTTGCTAACCCCTGCGTTTACGAGATACCCTAAATATAACGTGAGGCACCATTTTCACAAAGAGGGTTAACTTAAGGTTTATGGGCCAGTCGACACTCTGTGAATGATGTGATCAATAGAACGCCACCCGTCTTTGCTCCACAGAACATCTGATGTCCATTTTTAGACTGGGAGCACCCCTGAACCATGTTAGTCATTTTCTTCTTCCTTTTTTTTTTTCTTCTTTTTTTTTCTTGTTCTTCTTTTTCTACTGCATTCGCCATTAAAAGAGCGCTTGGTACATTATGTTGAGTTTACAGCTGGGATACACTATCTGCTCCTTTTGACACAACACTTTCGATTTTAGACTAAACCCCTGTTTGGTCGACTTTTACGACATGTTTGTTTTTTAGGTAGATGACATTGGGTCTACCCCACCCCCCCCCCCCCCCCACACACACCACACACACACACACACACACACTTTCGCTCTCAAACTGGGCTCTAGTAGACGACAACCGTAAGACTCCACATCGTTGACAATTGTTGGCCCTAACTAAAGGTAAAGTCGGGAGATGTAAACCAGCGTCATTGCACACGGTTATAAACCATAAGTGCTCTGCCACCAGTACGGACAGCTCATAAGAAACTGTCAACCTGTGTCGCCGTACGCACGTAACTCTGTAGCTTCAGCGACGTTCCTCCATTTACCCCAGCGTCACTCTACCCATTTCCTAGAGGCTGGGTGAACCCCGGGAACCGCCCGGTTTTGAACACCGACCATGGCTGCAGCAAGTCGCCGCTGGATTTGAAAGCGAGACTCCTATCGACAAGGCTAACACGGCTCCCTGGCCTTAACTAATAAGAGGATAAATACGTTAGTGTGCATGCTTGACAGTTTTACAAGACCTTACAGAACCAGGAGCAGTTTGCAAACTTCATTAACTTTTTTTAAAACTTTGCCACGTGTCTCTCTGTGGCTTAGGTGTGGCGTCGCGCTTTGAAATGCTCGATCCAATGCGACTGTCGAAACCGACGCTGTAAAATCTGGCGGAGGTGAGATCTGGCCCGGAACCTCGTAACTGCGAAGTGAGATTGCAAGCCTAACCGGATAAAAGAGTTATTCTTGCTAGAACTCTTTTGATGTTGTTCTCCCAAGTGTATCACTTGGTCTGCTGTCTTCGTCTGTTTCCTCCAGTAGGGTTTAAAAAAGAGTTTAATTTAAATGTGACCGGAACATTTAAATTGTCTCTTCGTGTCTCTCGCGGCTTCTATTTCTCATTTCCATTCCAGTCGCAGCTTTGTATTTGATTGTTTCTGTTTCCATGGAATACGACGTGTTCTTCTGCATATCCACAGACCCAATTCGATTTTCCAGTTACCAGTTCAGTGTCCAGGTCTCTGCACCATACTGTAGATTTGAGTATACATATAATGTGACGATTCTAATTATCGTTTTAATTAGTACATCTTTTATCGTTTTGCTTTAAAATATGCAAATCTAGTCTTATGGTAAAATATGTTAAAGCAACCATATTTACATTTGTCTGCAGTAGCCATGTGTGACTTCCCGCCTACAACTACAGACCCTTTAGAGAACTACCATTTAGACAGCAGTGTGAGAACCGTCGGACAAATAGTCACTGCATATTGTCGGAACACAACTTTGGCAGTAATTAGATGCATGCCCGACTTAAAGTGGAACGCTACGGTACCGCCGTGTCCAGTTAACGGTAAGGTTTTAAACTGATTAGAAGTTTGGGGTTGGGATAATTCAGTCTTGCAACATTCCGAGGTTCTTAGCTTACATTTTATGTTAGTCTACACTACTACTACTACTACTACTACTACTACTACTACTACTACTACTACTACTACTACTACTACTACTACTACTACTACTACTACTACTACTACTACTACTACTACTAGTACTACTACTACTACTACTACTACTACTACTACTACTACTACTACTACTACTACTACTACTACTACTACTACTAGTACTACTACTACTACTACTACTACTAGTACTACTACTACTACTACTAAGTACTACTACTACTAGTACTACTACTACTACTAGTACTACTACTACTAGTACTACTACTACTACTACTAGTACTACTACTGCTAGTACTACTACTACTACTACTACTACTACTACTACTAGTACTACTACTACTACTACTACTACTACTACTACTACTACTACTACTACTACTAGTACTACTACTACTACTACTACTATACTACTACTACTACTACTACTAGTACTACTACTACTACTACTAGTACTACTACTACTACTAGTACTACTACTACTACTACTAGTACTACTACTCTACTACTAGTACTACTACTGCTAGTACTACTACTACTACTACTACTACTAGTACTACTACTACTAGTACTACTACTACTAGTACTACTACTACTAGTACTACTACTACTACTACTACTACTAGTCTACTACTACTACTACTAGTACTACTACTACTACTACTACTACTACTACTACTAGTACTACTACTACTACTACTACTACTACTACTAGTACTACTACTACTACTACTACTACTACTACTACTACTACTACTACTACTATACTACTACTACTACTACTACTACTACTAGTACTACTACTACTAGTACTACTACTACTACTACTACTTCTACTACTACTACTACTACTACTACTACTACTACTACTACTACTACTACTACTACTACTACTACTACTAGTACTACTACTACTACTACTAGTACTACTACTCTACTACTAGTACTACTACTATCTAGTACTACTACTACTACTACTACTACTACTACTACTACTACTACTACTACTAGTACTACTACTACTACTACTACTACTAGTATCCTACTACTAACTACTACTACTACTACTAGTACTACTACTACTAC
>CAJHNH020000241.1:145000-280000 GCA_905116865.2 Candidula unifasciata | reverse complement strand
CTCCTATTTATAATACATGTATGCCTATGCTAATTCACTGTTAATTATGATATTTTATAGCTTACTGTACATCTGTCTGGCTCCGAGGTTAGTAAACTCGTTTCCCAGTTCTGAACCTTCTAGAACACGAGTTACCAGCAATTACAACAGTGTTTATAAAAAGGTGATTGTACTCACCACAGGGGGAAAATTAATGCATTTTATTTTAAGGAAAATGCAAAAAACTAAGCACTTAGATGCTAGAATTAATTATAACAGAATGATACTGTATTTTAAATAGCACTGAAAACATGATTTCTTAAAAACAAAATTAGGTGTTCATACTATGTACTTCAGCAAACTGGGAGTCGCTGTGGCATAGCGGTTAGACGCTCGCATGCGGATCGGAAGGTCGTGGGTTCCCTTCCTGGTAGACCGACTTTAAAAAAAAAAGGTTGACCCAGCCTTGAGTGGGTACCGGGTGCAATCCCGGGAAGTAAAGACAATTGGTCTTAAAAAAATAGGTCTAGCCCTATATGCCCTATATATCTAAAGGCATGGAAAAGAGATCTTGAATTTTACTTACTGACTATAGCGAACCACCAAAAGGAAACCCTGCTGCAGTGGCAGTTTATGAAAAGACCATTCTTGTAGCTTTTAGAAGATGGGGGCTGCTCCATAAAATATTACCGAAGGAAGTTGTGGATGTACGCAAGACGCAGAACAATTTATTTATTTTGTTACCTTAGAAGGTAAAAGGATTTGAAGAAGATACTATTCAATTTTGCAACTATATACACAGATTAGCAAGACAGTTTAGTGATGTATATGTATATATATATATATATATATATATATATATATATATATATATATATATATATATATATATATATATATATATATATATATATATATATATATATATATATATATAAATGAATATTGTAAATATAGACAATTACACTAAAACTTTTCAGTGTGCTATAAAATTATGTATAGTTAATATTAACTTTTAAGTGTGCTATAAAATTATGTATAGTTAATATTAACTGTATGCACTGTGTAAATATCAAGCTTTTGTGTTTTCACTAAATGTGAAATCTAAACTAGAAAACAAATATAAAAGCAACAGTACACTAAGCTAGAAAACACAAAAAAGGAATCAACAAATAGATAATCTGAACTAGAAAACACAGAATTGTAACGCCTATCGTTTGTATCAGATACATAAAACACTGATAAGACCAACTGTTTTATATGGCTCTGAAAATTGGTTTAAAAAAAAGATGGAGCCTTATTACAAACCTTTGAGAACAAAAGTCTTAGGATGAATCTTTAAATCCAGTGAAGAAAGTAGAGTGTGAAGCAACAACAAAATTCATTGACTGTTTAAATCACAATAAATACAGTGAGGGCGTACAGAGAGAGAGACAAAAAACTGTATACAACGAAGAGTTGAATAGTAGACCATGAGGCTGACCAAGAATACCACGGAGAGATAACATACAGGCAGATCTACAAATACATCGAGTCACTTGCTGGAAACAGGACATTCATCAAGATGAATGGTGGTGGGTTACATCTGCAGCAATCAAGCTCAAGGGCTCAGAATGCTAAAGACGAATTTGGGAAACAGAAAATAGTGCAAAGTTGACATCTGCAGACGTATAGTAAATAGAAAAGCTAGTTGTAAAAATTGCAATACAAAAGTTAAACTTACAGGTAAACTAAACTGGTTTGTGGGATACCTGTAAATTGACCAGATTTCTTTACGCAGTTGTGATGGCCATAAACCGCAACTTGTTTTCTTCTTCTTCTTCGTCGTATTCACCAGCTGTAAGTTCTGGTTATTCATCCATGTCTGTCTCGCAGTCCTGTTCCACAACCTGAGTGTGCATCCTTTTTACAGATGTGACTAATTTGTATGCAGACTGCTGGTTCCTTGCTTTTCAGGCAGATGCACTCTGACTTTGAAGGAAGCTCCCAGTTAGTCGACTCTTACGGACATGCTTTTGGGTAGGCAGTTTTCCGTATAATAGGGCCCTGGAACCCACACAGTGAGCAAAATTACAGAGAACTAAACAACAAAACATACACAGTCATTTCATTTGTGACTTTCATATACATTATCCTATTGAACCCTCTGGATTATTAGTTCCCTCTGTACTTGCAGTTTATAGTTTGCTATTTTATGAGTTTATCATAATGTCTCACCTGATGACATAACAATCTGAGATGCAATCACAAGAACAGACACTTGTGTAAATGTCATTCAACTATAGTTGGCCTAGTCAGTTCCTACAAATATTGTAATGCATAATGTAAATATCTTTGTGTAAATGTCATTGGTGGTGTAATGTTCATTGTGTATGTGTAGACACTATACCCACATATGGAATTGTCAGAATTCTGTAGAATCTACCAGTTCAGTATTACAGAATGTATATACTTTGGTCATGTTCAGACCATGTCAGTGTTTTACTGTTTATGTTGATGTACATCTGTGTGTGACACAGTACACGTTTGTGTGCTGCATATTATGAAATGTTTGTCCACTATATCATGGAATTTCCTGTGTGGGTCTGAGACCCCATTTGGGGCATGGGAGGGAGGATATAGATCCACTACTGCTTCACTTCAGATAGTCGTAAATTGAGCATCTGTGACAGAACATACATTTTTTTTACAGTTTGATTTCACTGAAAGTAGTAAATAACACTTTGTGCATTTCTTGGTTAAGTATTTGCTGAAATTTGATTGTTGAACCAAACAGCACAAATTTAACAGCCTTGCTGTAAGCCACAACAAACGTGCCAACTGTACTTTTCGATGGTGAATACAGAAAAAAAAGTTATAGAAAAACAATATCAACTGAAGGTTCTGGATAGATTTGAGAACCTAATATACTGTGTAGAAACCTAGAGCAGTTAGAAAGTCAGATTATGGTCCTGGCACTGTGAAATCTGATTCATAAGTCTTTCCACTGCTAGTCAAATAAGCAGAGCAGAATCATACATTGTTGTTTGCATTTACCAGCTGTAAACCCCATAGACCTGTTGTTGATCTAATACTGGAATTTGACTTTGTTGCAGAACTTTAGTTTTGCATGAGTATACCTTTTTCGGATCTTGCTTTTTTGTATTCAGACATGCATGCCTCTCCCGCAGATGCACTCTGACTTTTGAAGAAAACCCCAAATTAGTTGGCTCCCACAACATGATTGTTGGGGAGGCAGTGGGTCTATTCTTGTTTTCCCCACAATGGGGCCCCGGAACCCAGACAGGGGAAGAATCATACATTGAATTCTGGGGTCTGGTAAGAAGCCATTAGGGAATTCCAAAGGATTCAGTAATTTTCACTTTGTGCAAGCCACTGAAAGAGAAAAAAAAATTGATGCCCAAAAGGATTGTACAGGATAAAATGGAATAAGAGAAACAGACTGAGATCTATGTGATATATCTCTTTTACTCCCAGGGGGTTTAGCATCAGAGGCCCAAGGAGCAGTAAAGAGAGACATAAAATCAGTGCATCTTGCGTTCAATGGGATTCTAGGTAGGAACCTGTGAAATGATGGTGTGTTCCTTGGGACTGAAAGAGTTAAAATGGCACAACAGGCTGATCCAATGAAATGCCAGCCGAGACATCATGTTAGATATTGTCTGTGTATATTTGGTTAGCTATGGCATAAGTACATGTTGCATACTGGACATTTAATACACTTGTTCCTTTGTTTCAAAAATGTCTGTATTCAACAGTGTAATGTGTTTACACTTCGTGAATAAATCCAGGCCAGATACAGCATAGTACCATTTTGAACAGGACATGTTGCCTCTTTGAATGTATTACATGCAGCAAAGGTAAGTAGAGCACCCTTTTCCACACCTCCGGGCATATAGGGCTAGACCTATATTTTATAGACTAGTCGGCACATTGTCAGTGATGTGGTCAGCAACATGTCGGCTGCCTTTACCTCCCGGGACTTTACCTGGTACCCAGGTGAGGCTGGGTCAACCTGGGAGATTACAGGCAGTGCTTTTCTCAAATTTGACTGTGTATCAAGCAATTCGTGGTGTGTTATACTGCTTTTCATCTGAGCATAATATAGAAATCTGGCAGAGCAAAACGTAGCAAAATCCTCTTTGAAAGTAATATACTTATATTTCTTGAATCAGATCACCAGAGTATATCATGCAATGCATGGTGTTTATTAGATCTGTTCTGTTCGTACTTACAAAATCTAGCTAGATATAGCACTGTTAATCATGTAAATTTACAGTTATATACTCATCATTTTTCCCTAGTTCACATGTGTAAATGGTAATTAAGGAATAGTGATGAGAGACTGGTTTGTGGGTAAATGTTGAGGAAGGAAAATGAAAAGTTGTGGGGAAATGAGAAAGGCTTGGTAAAACAGTGAGACAAGTAGTGGGGATATGAGAAAGGCTGGGAAAAGCAGTGAGACAAGTTGTGAAATGAGAATGGCTAAGAAAAACAATGAGACAAGTTGTGGGGAAATGAGAAAGCCTGGGGAAAACAGGAGACAAGTTGTGGGGAAATATGAAAGGCTGGGGAAAACAGGAGAGAAGTTGTAGGAAAATTATGAAGGCTGGGAAAAAAGTAAGACAAGTTATGGTGAAATGAGTAAGGCTGGGGGGAAAAGTAAGACAGGTTGTGGGGGAAATAAGAGGCTAAGGAAAGCAATGAAACAATTCATGGAGAAATGAGAAATGCTGGCTGAATCAAGTTGTGTGGAAATGGTGCAGCAAGGAGTGACCAAGGGCATCTGTACGATGCTCAACAGTGTAAGGGCGAGACGGACATAAAATCAGAATGTTACTGGCCTCAGAATTAGTATTCTGCTCTTGCTGCTAAAGATGGGCATGGAATGCTTATGAGAATGTCGCAAGTGCTATGATGTAAGTTCTTAACCCAGAACACACAAAGTGCATTATTTCCTAAAATAGTCGAAAAGTTGTATAACTGTCAGGTATTTGGGAAAAAAAAAAAGTTTAAGTAGATCATATTATATATTTGGGATACGTTTAATTTGTTTTGCATATCCAATAATCAACATAAACTTATTCTGCTGAAAGGGACATTTTCTTTCCTTTTTTTTTTTTTTTTGTTTTTTTTTTGTTGAATAAAGACAAAGAAGAAACATTGCCAGGGATAGACAAATGTTTCTTCGCAACAGAAATTTGCCACATCCAAAATCATCTTAAGGGCCTGCACATATCCAGTGAAATCAAAAGTAACTAGTCAACAAACACGAGAGAAACCAAAAGTACAGCACTGCATGCCACACAGGATGTCAAAATGATGCCACAAACAAGAATGGAAAAGAGCAGTTGACTGTTAGCTCTGTCTGATGTATAAGTGGTATATGATGGTGGTGTTTACAGTCAAGGCTGAAAGGTTGAAATCTGCTAATAAATACAGAACTTTTACAATGCAGACTCGACAAGGGAAAACTTCCCAGCGACCCACCAAATGGTTCTCCTTATAAGAATAAGAATTCAAGCAGGAAACAATGCCGGGGATAAACAAATTGTTCTTCACAACAGAAATTTGCTCCCACCTGAGATGACCTTAAGTGGTCTGCACCGTATTAATAATTATTCAATGTTATGTGTACATATTTAATGCCATGCATGTACCTGAACATAATACTCAATTCTAACATGATTATGTAAGTTTTTGCAGCATAAACATTAACATATAGCTGCTTTATTTGGTGTGTATATGGCAATAAATGTGCTTTTACTGTACTTTTTTTTTATTTTACCCAGCTTATGTTTGTAAATAGAATAATAAAGATTGGTACTTGTTTAAAACTGTTTTATTGTTTCAGTTTTTCTAGTCTGTCATGTTAATTAACATAAGTGAAGATGGTGAAATCCTGACACCTACCAGATAGCTCCACTGCTGAAATACCCAAATGAATCCATTCCAGCAACAACAAAAGCAAACGATTAATAGCTTCTTCATCCCTACTTTATGCTATCAGTACCAAATATGGGCAATGAATAGGGCAGCAGAGAATAACTACCGGGAAATGTGCGGTCTACGTTTGGTCACCAACAACACAAGAAAGGGGAGAGTTACAAATACCAACATTTAAGAAAAGGTTAGAATAAGATTGTGTATGAATTATATTGACGAATTGAATGTTTTGGCCATCAAATGCAGCCAAGCCAAACTACATGCAAGATTTGTTACCAGCAGAATATCTGGCAAGAAGGTGGAGGCACAGACCAAGTGATGGATACATAGTTTAGCCTAAATCCATCACTCCAGAAGTGTAAGACAAATACAGAAAGTGAACCATGACATTGGATAAACCGGGTAGCAGTGAGACGACAAAAGAAGAAAGAAAGATGAGAAAACTAAGAGTGCTTTTTCGTTTCTGCTCAACCTCATCACTCAGAGGGTTCTTTACAGAGCATCTTTCTTCAGGGAAAACCTGAAAGTCTCTTTCTCTACCCAATTCTCCGGCCCTATGTGCTTTCATAGCCAATGCATCTTTAATGTCTTGTATCCACTTTCATGGAAGTTTGTCTCTGCCTTGTTTTCTGCAAACTGTATACCCCATAACTATTAACACAACCAAACCTGATTATTGCTATTAGAGAATTTCATCTGAATTAAAAACCTTCTGCTGTCATATTTGACTCTTTGCAACGTTGCTTCCAAGTTCGCCCTTGGAAGGGCTGCCAGCCAGTTGTGTTGTGGTTTACAGCTAGACTGCACTATCTGTGTCTTTCAGTTCAACACATCCCATTTCAGATAACCTTCCAGTAAAATAACCTTGTATGACATGCTTGTTGATGTGCAGTATTTCTCTCCCTCTCACCACAGTAGGTCTACACAACCCCATTCCCCTCACCGCTGAAACCACGGGGAATTTTTACAGACAATAACAGATTGTGCTTTTTGGGAGGTATTACGGTATAAGATTCTGCAACTCACAGAAATGACGAATGTGATGCAATATCAGTTCTTGTCAAGATGTTTGCTACAAAAAGCATAAATGTTTTATTAGCCAGGCTAGCCTGGGGCTTGGAGGTAAATGCATGTCAAACTCAGTGACCTAACAGGGTAAGATTTCCACAATAGACGGTTTAGAAGACCAAAAATATGGCTGTAGCAATTTTTAGACAGTTGTACGGGTCACATCTTGGAAGAGATCTCGGCCTTCTTCTTTTCTCTCCTCCAGGAATGCATTGCAGCGTCAGAGCAGGAACAGGCCCTTCTGTTCACTTCCTATAAATTAATTTTCAGTGTCTGATATTTCTGCGTGGTCGACCTCTGGCTCTCGTACCGCTGTATCTGTATAACATTGCTCTCTGTGGTGCCATCTGATGCCAGTCTTGTTACATGGCCAAACTATTTGAGTTGTTGTCTACCTATAAAGTTCACTACTGGTTCTGTGCTGACTCACTTATTGATATCAGAGTTCCTAAGTTAATCTGTCCCTGTTCAGGCCTTGACTTGTTATATTGCCAAAGGCAGCCGAATGTTATAAAAACTCACTACAGCCGACCTCTGCTGTAAAGATAACTGTACACTGGACCATTGTTGTCATGACATTTGTGTCTTCGTAGAGACATGGACACTTCATCTCATTTTCAGAGTAAAGAGACCATCACAGCAGTTTCAGAACAGTGTGTGGTCAATAAAATAGTTGCCACTGAAGTCAGAGCAATCTAACAGCATTATGGATCCCTGGGCAATTCAGTTTGCTGGGGTCCCTATGACAACCACCCATGGGAGATACACTTATCCTAACTATGACAAGTCACTTGACATACACAGAATAACAGCGGCGCTCATGTTAGGGCTCCTGCAAGTTCGCTTGCGATAAGACGGCCCTTGTGGTCGTTTGGTGACTATCTTGAACGGTCAGATGAATAGTGTAGAGAAGACTATTGTATTTGGGTATTTCGATAAAAAGGATTCAATTTCTGTGCATCATTATTTGTTGATGTAACTGTAGTAACGCGTACAGCGACAAATTAGGATAATCCCGCCAGTGCACAATTTCTTTCCACAGCAAAGTAGGTCACATTTTCCCCTGCGCCATCCAGACTATCTGCTCGCTCTCCGCTGAATTAATCTCTAGAAATGTGTGTGCATAACTGCACTATCCTAAAAAGAGCCATCACTACATCCATCTTCTCACAAAACAGCTTTCTTCTTCTTCTTCTTCACTTCCTCTTTTACCGCTGTGGGTGTCGAGGGAGATATAAGGCTCTGTTTCTGGCTACAAAACAGTTTTACTGTCCAGAAATGTTGAATCATACAAAGCTATAGTTGCGCCTAGTTTCTGCCCCCTCAGTCGTATCTTCTCTTTTGCCCTGTACACACTAGAGAAAAAAATTATGGGTAATCTCTAATTCAACTCCATTTGTCCATCCTGCTCATGGCTCATTCTCTACTGACTTCCGGTCAAAATGGTTTCCTGTTTCATCGTGGTAAATTTTTGCTTCAAATGTGGTGTGAAGCGTAGATTCAGAAAATAGCACACTGCCTTTTGTTATTGGTTAAAATTTATTGTGTGTGCTAACTTCTGATCTGTTTGTAACTGATGCTTCCATCAATGATGAACTGCATTTCCACTGTCAGAGAGTTTATGCTAGTGTTTCTAATGGTCTGCCTTATGTGTGTCCATTTCTTCCACTAGGAACCGTGATGGACATCATGTGTATTTTTAACTGGCACAGGAGCAGGTTCCTATGGGGCAACACGTTTGTTAAGATTACCAGATCACCTTCTTTTTTTTTTCCTTTGTCTCGACTTCTTCGACGCATGAATTTTCAACGTGAGTCTTAGCCATAGGCAATCCATCACCTTTTGATTCATAGGAATCTGTTCAGCTCTTTACTAAAGCTATACATGGGAAATACTGACAAACTTATTTCAATCCTCTACCCCTTGAAATGTACAGGGTCGTCAAGAATAATTACGGGGATTTTGAACTGTTACAAAAGATGTATTTAACAGATATACCCGTGTGCTGTTCATGAAATAGTTCTTTTCTAACAAACAGCAGTTCAAGATCCAGACAAGTACTCTCGATGACCATGTGTTTAAAACTGAGTTCACGATCTCGAAAGAAGCTAAGCGGAGACTAGAACTAGCTGAACTGAACTCAGTGATGTTGGAACTATGCATCAGCTAATGAAGATCGGGATGGAGCATGTGAATGCCTTGACTGAAGATGTGTGGACTCTTAACACAACTCAGTCCATTTACACCTAATATGACGGTCAACATGAATGACCACTAGGCAGGTTAACCCGAACAATGCAACAAGTAATAACAGTAAGGCAACAATTATAACAAACTATGATTCGATTTATTCTGTTCCCAAAACCATAGAAGAAAAAAAAACAATTATTGCTAATATAACTGGTGTAACGACAGGGCCTTTATTTCTCAGATATAAACAGGTAAACTGATTACAGAAACCTGATGCAGTCAGCCAAACCATTAAGGGGGAGGGTGAGTGTGATATGTTATGAGAAATAAAAATATATAAATGTGTTGTCAATGTGTGGTTCTCAACACAGGAACGCAGCAGCTATGAAGTTGCTAAAAAATCTGGAACTGTGGTTACCGGAAATGGTGGCAGTGGCTTTAAGTTAAGCATATTAGTTAGTTAGTTAGTTATTCCTCTTGTGCCAAAGATGGCGCATAGGGCAGAGGTCATAGCTTTCCACGTCTGTCGGTTCTTTGCCACTTGATGTAGGTCTTGAGTGCGACTGAGACCTATGGTTGAGCTCTCCCTTGTGATGGTTCTACGGAGAGTTTCTTTTGGTCTTCCCTGTTTTCTTTTACCCTCTGGTGACCATATGAAGGCTTGGTGGGGAAGTCTCTGTATGTCCATTCTGAGTACGTGACCGATGTAATTCCAGCGACGCTTTCTAATAAAATCAGACACATATTTTTGTTTTGTCTCCTGTCTTATAGATGTATTTATTGGACCTAAAGTCCGACCAGTGAACATTCAATAGCTTTCGGAGGCATCTATTCTCGAAAGCATATTAGTAATACAAAGAAAACAAAACTTTCTGAACTGTCTAGTCATAAGATCTTGTTCTAAACTAGGAATCATGTATGATGTGAACCATGCTTAATGGTATAATGAAGATGGTTACATGCTCTCAGGAGTGACCCTGCAGAAAACATTCAAGTGAAAAGCCCAGGTTAGTTTCCAAATGTTGAACAAAGTGCCAGGGTCAGGAATAAAACAACAAATGCATCAATGATCATTAAATTCACAATCTTTACTTTCAAAGTAATTTAATGAATGTTTAAAAGAACAAACAAGAATTATACACGACCTATCCTTACTACAAAGAACAGATGGTGTTTCATTAAGCTATTTTAATGCACGTTTCTATGAACCTGCTGATTTCAGCAGTCTTCCTGCAGGGAAAAAGAATAGAAGATTCAAAGATCACGTTTCTCACATCACACTGTTAAAGTTACAACAGGTCACTTGCATATCCTGTCTCTCTCTCTCTCTTCTCTCCACATCTTTAGTGCGGTTTCTTCCTAAAGGAGCATCCTGTTGACGTGACAGATGGGGGGGGGGGGGGGTGGGGGGGGGGGGACAAAAAACACTTTTGTTAGAAGCAACCAAGAAAACAGTAAAGCACTAAAATCACAAGTAAAATCACCCAGTATATAATGGATATTTCCTTAATATTATAAAGTACTGCATCAACTGCTATTTAATGAAAACATAGATGTCCTTTTATGGGGCCTAAAATAGAGTAGATGTGATACTCCGTGACGTGGACTATCACTTACAATGCCATAAAGTAGAATGCAAACCCATGCAATCAGAAATGGACATAATTAATTTCTATATGACGGCTGACAGATGCACGTGCTCTTCCTAAAATGCATAGGTAGTTTCATATAGGAAACAATAAGATACAATAGTGAGGATACCAGATCTACTGACTTTTCTAAGCCATACTACCGGGCTCTGCACAAACGCAGATATAGGACAACAAAGACGTGGTTTCAAAACCTGGAATCCTGTGTGGGTCCCGTGGTCCCATTGTGGAGAAAACAAATAGATTTACTGCCTCCACAACAAGCATGTCGTACAAGTAGCCTAATACAAGTAGCCACAGAGGCAAGGAACTAACAGTCTGCATACAAATAAGTCATCTGTAATCTGATCTAGAATCCAGAAGTGGGAGAAAGCACAGAACTTTCCTCCGGAGTTTACAGCTGGTGAACGTAAATAAGAAGAATAGCTAGTGATCATAGTACCAACAGAGTTCCCCGAGAAAAACAAAGCACATTTAGATGGATCAACAGAAGAGCCTTACTGGCTGGGGAACATCCTCAAATGTGGGAAGATCGAATACAGATCAGTCTTTGTAAGTGTATTGATCACTATGCATGGCTCACAGGTAGATATATACAGGCTGGTCAGACAGATAGACAGACGGACGGAGTTTTACATTTTTAACCGCTAACTGTTTTTACTCGTCTGGATTTGGCACCTGCTGATTGGCCAACAGCAGTACCAATGATCTGTGAAAGTTATGTATGTAATTAACCCCTTTAAAAATCTATCTGCAGTATTTATTGCAGTGGTTATTTGTTGTGTAATCTGGCACCGACAGAATCCACGAAAGGCATGTCTACATTATTTGCACACATAAATGAAAAAATATAAAATAATTAACATATATCCTACCTTCAGTGAGTCGTGCCTTTCCCCCTGTAGGCTGGCACAGCCTCGTAGCACAATCCACACACGGGACAGCAGTCTGGGAATGTGAGAATATTGTTGTGATTTTATAGCAACCTGGAAACAAAAGAAAAATCATTGTTAAATTCATTCCAGTTAAATCAAAACGACTAATTTTAATAAACTTCTTAAAGATTACATTATGTCTCTGTAATGTCAACAGTAAAGTGGTTAGAAGCTTGTCCTCGTTTGAAAAGCTTGGACATAAATCAGCATAGCAGCAGATTTCATAAAATGGCCAGTTGATCAAATCGAAAACTCAGTTTTTCGTTATTTGAACCGCCACCCTGGCTTTTGCCGGGGGCCCTGAATATAGATGGGCACTAAATATGGCCTAACGGCTGAAAGGGGTTTCTGAGACCTCTCCACTGGTGATCCTCATCCGCATGGTGACACTTTGTGTCGCCTGATTTTTATCGCTTGTGTGGTGTCCTGGTGGTGTACAACGAGAGCGAGAGAAATCTAAAATTAGTACCAGGGTGTGTCCATGGTCGTAAAAGCATACAGCTGACATTACCCACTGAAATAAAAGCCTAAAAAATATATGAAAATAGCAACATTTGCATGAAAAGGGTTCTAAATTACACATAAAGAAGTAGAACCTGTGAAATGGTGGAAAGCAAAATAACAAAGGTAGAATCTGAGGGGAAGAGGATCAGTTCGATGCCAAAAATTGATAGACCTAGACCTGTTTAGCAGCAAAGCATCATGACAGAACATTTATACCAACAAGGCTTCATAACAGTCAGGACAACTGACTAGACAGACATGCTTACCAAGCCACATACTAAGGAGACAAGAAGATATTACAACTATCAGATAAGAAAAGTTGCATATTCTTTACAGAATGTTGCAAACAACCCATTAATTTATATTTAGCAGTTACGAGCCGCAAACAAGAATAGTTTCAAGAACAAAATCAATGCAAAGTGATTTGCTGCAAAATCACTTGGAATGTCAACTATACAAATCAGCACCACTGACTTTGTTTTGTGACGACGCCCATATTTTGAAGACTTTTGATCCATTGCCCTAATACCACACACACACAACATTTTAAATAAACCCTCTGTCCCAGAGTCATAATACTGACATACATTCACAAACCTTAAAGCCACAGACTATCAGGCAAACTTTTAAAGGCTCTGATTTACACAGAAACAGACAAACCTGGACATTTGACATCCATGAAGTAGCTTTTTGGACTCTGTACCAAGCGTTTGAGCTTGCACTTCCTCTTCTCCTCCTCCAAACTTGGGTGAAGTAAATCCTTGGCTAACTGCAATCATAATAACATTCACCTCCGTTAAAATTATGGATTAGCTTCATCAACTATTACTCTTCCTCAATATGATATCACACTTAGTTGGATTTTATAAATAGCAAGTTGAATTTATTCATTCTGCAGTAGTCCTAAAAAGCGCAAATGGTGGGTGGGTCGTGGTTAGTTAAGCTGTATCTTTCGGCCTACAATGTCACATTTTAGCAAACTTTTTAATTTGTTGCCTTTACAACATGCTTTAAGGGGCAGTCAGTGTGCTTTTTCTCTCCCCCCCCCCCCCCCCCCCCCCCCCCCCAGGTTCAAGGGTTTTCAGTTTTTATACGCATAGGGGCGAAATGCCCTTTATATTCCAAGTTGATCCAGTCTGAAATGGATACCTGGTAAAGTACAGGGATGGCTAACGTTGTGATAAATAAGTCACATATCTGCTGCCAACATGTTTCTACAAATCTTAGTTTAGCACCATAATCATGCTTGTTGAGGTGCCCCCCCCCCCCCCCAATAATTTTTTTTTAAATAGTTCTGCTAATTATTTACCTCTGCAAAACTCCGAATAAACGCTGTATTAATTCACACAAATGTGTATTTCTACTTACAACTGCAGCAGAGAATGGTCACAGTATTCTTTAATTTCGTTTTCAAAACCTTCTTACAAATATATGCCTAAATATACATATTACACTCTCGCAAAATATTCAAAACATTTAAACAAAAATTCCTTCAAATGAAATCAACATTTGTAAACGAAATGGCCACTGAGAAATTCGATATTTAATGGTTAAGTGTTAAAGAGAAAACATACTGGCATGTTTACACAGCGAACAGACGTAAAGACTGGAATCTGGGAGCTAGATACTTCCCTTTACAAGTTTCACTTTCATATAAAATATTGTTTCTATTTAAAGGTGTTTAGTAGTGATGTGTATGATGCATCCTTGACCCTACAATTGATCGATTGGCGTAAACCGGTTGCACAACCAGATGTAAGTGGATATTCTGATAGAGGCCTAAGTGCGAAAATTTAATGTTTATATCCAGTTGTACTGAGTTGTATTGTCAGATCGAGTGTATTTTCTAATGGCCTATACTGCCCTTTACGTTCTACCATCTAACCTTGTCGTGGGCAAGGGCACCTGGAAACTAGGAATAACGCACATTAAACCCCACCCTCTCTCTTTTTTTCCCTTAAAAGATTTGTAAGATGGTTAAAGCCAGAGGCGTAAAAAATTGACTTCACTGCACCACGTAATCCCATATAGCTCGGTGTCTCTCCATACAAAATCCGAACTTCGTAGCTCCAGAGACGATCCCCAGGGATCTCTGCAAAAACTGCCTTCATGAACTGAGTGACGCGTCAATGACACAAACCTACGACCTTTAGAACATAATAGTTTTACCATTTAACGACGGAGACCCCGAAGTAAGGCATTAAACAGCCCTATGGCAATGTATGCAAGTTATCTTTCTAAGTCTTTCTTTATACATTTCTTACTTGTTCAAATGTTCGATTCTTTTTATTTTTGTATTTGGCACATTTTTGTTATCTTCTTCTTCTTCGATCATTCTGTAGGAAAACTTATGTCAGGAGGCTGGTAACCTTTATAAAAGCTATCGTGCAGTCCATATTTTCTCGTGTACCATACAATTTTGTCTTCATTGTGGTTGGAACAGACCAGATTGCCTCTCTGTTGGCAGCATACAGTTGACAGTGTTGGAGCACATGCTCAGCATTTTCGGGTGACAAGTTGCAGGGACACGTCTCCATGTTTCATACACCGAAAAGTTTGAACATATGTTGACAAAGTTTGTTGTGCCCTGTCCTTAATATGGATATTATACAATGTGCATCTCTAGAGAGGCGATGAAGCGAGTCTTGAGGAGAGAATTTGGTGTGTGTATCAGCCACCTTTCTTCTCTTGGTGGGTTAAGTCGCATTTGCTTGTGCCACGTCACTGCCGCTTCTAGTCAATCTGTCCACTATTTCATTGCCTTCCAAGCCACAGTTACTAAACTAAGAGATGTTGCTCTCAATGCCATGAAGACACCACCAACTCTTGACTATCTGGACACATTTCCAACAGTTGTAGAAGTTAGGAATGCTATTGATGAATTGGCTTCAGGCAGAGATGGAATTCCTATTGTGATCATTAGGAGTGGGGAAAGACATTCTAACCCAACATAACCATCAGCTAATAACACTCTGCTGACAAGAGGGACAGGTTCCACAAGACTTCAAAGACTCATAACATAATCATAGCATAACTATACACAAGAACAAGTGTGATCGGAGTGACTGCAATAACTACAGGGGAATATCACTGCTGTGTACTGTTGGAAAGGTACTTACGATAATTGTTCTGCGAAGACTCCGTATCCTAGGAGACCGGGTTTACCAAGAGTCACTGTGTGGCTTGCGTGAGAACCGATCTACAAACTGACATGATATTTTCATTACGACCGTTGCAGGACAAATGCCGAGAACATAATCAACCACTGTATGTTACTTTTATTGATCTTACTAAGGCATTTGATTTGGTTAGTCGAAAAGGTCTGTCCAACACACTGAAGAAGATTAAGTGTCCACCTCATCTGCTGAGCATGGGAGTCATCCCACACAGGTATGCAATGTACAATCAACTTTGAGGGTGTAACATCTGAGGAGTATGTAATTAAAAAAATGGAGTGAAGCAGGGGTGTGTACTTGCTCCTACCCTGGGACTCACGAGCAAATAAAATGAAGGAAGCTGCAGGAGATGCGGTAGCTGCTGCTCGTGTATCCCAGCCATCTAGTTTAGACCCAATTAACGCCGCGCGAAGCGGTGTGGGATATACCCTATGATGTGGCGGAAGTCACCATAAGTGCGCAATTTAAGTCGCCGGAAGTTCGCACTTGACATGTGTCTGAGGCCATGTTAGGGTATATTTTAGGCCCTGATAATTTGGGACCGTTATTCGGAAGATAGCCTGAGTTTCTTTTGGGCTGACAATTGCTTGAAGAACTTCTTCTTCTTTTCGTTCAACAGCTGTAAACTCTGGTGGAAAGTTTTGGTTGTTCGTCCACTTCTGGACTGCTTTTCTGTTCTATAACCTGAGTGTTGCGTGTTCATCGGTTTGACAGATTTGACACATTTGTGTGCAGACTGTTGGTTCCTTGCCTCTCAGGCAGATGCACTTCGATTTCTAAGGAAGCTCCTAATTAGTCACATCTTACGGCATGCTATTGGGCAGGCAGTGGGTCTATTCTTGTTTTCTCTCTGATAAGGCCCCGGAACCCAAACGGGGGGTTTAAAGAACTGACAAAGTATCAGTCAAACAGACCACTCTGCTATATTTGCGGTGCTGTTGTCCATTCAGGAAAGAACATGCCACCAGAAGTGCATCTGCACCTGCCACGTAATTGGAGGAATATGAAACTGTTGGCACAGCTTGGTTGATTTTTAAACCATTTGGGCATTCTATGTATATTTCCCCTCCTCCGTCTCTTACTGCTCTCTTGGCTGAACCATCTGTGTACACTCTAATCCCACTCTGGTTAGATAAAGTCTATTGATCTCTTTTTCTGTAACTGACATCATAACCGTGCTGCTCATTGGTGATTTGGAGGAGATCCCTGTTACAGTGGTTCTGACTGTTGGCAGGTTATTCCTAAGCCGGGGGTGGGAGGGGGGGGGGGCAGTGGTTGTAAGGTTCTAGTGGAACATTTGGCACTCTGGGAGGGAGTTTGAGGTCAGCGAGCTTGACATTTGGGTTCTTAGTGAAACATGTTTAGTCTAGCCCTCTGGGATTTCAGCAGTCGGCTGTGCATGGGTTGTTTTTTCACATGGAAAGCTGGGCGAAGAGCTTTGTGTCTCTCCTGTCATTGTCTCCATGTCTGATATGGACGTGAAACACATGTCCCCTGTCAAAATATGAAGAGCATGGTTTTGGATCTTTGAGATTTTCTTCCACCCAAGCAGCTATTCCATATTCTAGTTTTGGCCTTACATAGCCTATATAAGTCCTCTTGAGGACACCGAGGTTTGCCCCATCTTATCTGTTCTAGCTAAATTCCTTATCTTGTTCTCTTGAGTCCCTTTCTGTGATTCTTTTCTATCTGCTTTCTCCATGTGAGTCTTGGGTCAAAGGTTACTCCTAAATATGATGGCGAGTCATCATGTTTCAGTGCCTGAATGACATATGTAAGCGAAGCTTTATGAGGCTTGGTGGAAAGACTGAAAATGGTGTGTGTAGTTTTAGGCTCATTTACAGACATGAACTAATTATTGAACCACTTCTCTAGACTTCTGAGGGATTCTGGAAGCTTTGTCTATCACTAATATCACTCAGTGTGATGTCCTAGTGGGGTAGAAAGTCAGTCACTAGTTCTATCTGTATGCATTATCTGTGTTTTTTTATGTTAAAATTTAAGTTGTAATTTTCACTATTTCTTTGGGTTGAGGTTATTAAGTTTTCTATACCAGACTGTGATGTTGATAGCAATACTGTATCATCGGTATATCGGATCCTACTACTACAGAATCAGTAGATATAGACGATTGTTATGGCCTGAAGAGAATGAGGCATCTGGGTGTAACCAGAGGGTCTGGCCGACTCACTACAATCAGAGGAAAGGCAAGACGGACATATAACCAGATTGTGACCGGTACCATCAGTACTAGAACTTTGCGCTGGCTGTTGAAGATGGGAACGGAGCATGCATGAGAATGCCCTGTGATGTCAGTTTTTGACTCAACTCAACTACTATTTCGTATATCCCCTTGGAGAATACGTTATACTTAACCACGCCCCCAGACTCTCACTGGATGGCTGAGTGCAAACATCATGTGTACCACCTGTATCGTTAGCTTCTACAAATCATTCAGCGTGCGTTGCGTTTAAAACAAAAATAAAAAAACTCGGACTGCTTCACCCTGCCACTGGGGCTTAGCTTTATTTGCGTCCTTATTCCTTTGTAGTTTTATTATCTTTCTCTTTTTGTGACGTGGGTTTTCGTCTATATGTGATTTTCTTGCGTTTTTCTGCAACACTGACTGTAATTGGGAGTGGATGTCTACTAGCCCTGAAAAGGACTAGTAGAATTTTCCTGGGGCGGATATGGGTGGGGTTTCTGCTTTCTTGCACTGGCGCTTGTCCGCGTTTCCTCCGTTTTTAGTGAGCTAGTTTTTCCTTTCAGACGGCGGCCTGGTTTCTGGGCTTTCAGTTTAACGGTACTTTATATCTTACCCCAGATGACGTCACAGGACAGTCCAATATTTTAAAGGGTGGTAAGACGGTGTTTCCCGGCTTTCTGGAGTTTTTAACAACCACAAAACATCTAGTACTGGCCTTAACCTTCTCTATATTATTAGAGAAGGCGTTGCCCCAAACCACGAGAGAGTGCAGCCTAGGTACCACGATGGAAACATACAGCCTATCTACCAACGCCCGGAAATATTAGACTGTTCCGTGACCTGTAGATTTCCCCTGATTTGGGTAAGATACTCAAGGCTGGGTCGACCTGGGAGCCAAGGTTATTTTTGAAAAAAGTCAGACTACTCAATGGAGCGAATCCACCACCTTCCGATCCGCGGCGAGCGTCTAGCCGCTCGGCCACGACGACTCCCGGTTGTCAACTTATGTTACGTTACGATCCGTTTTCGCAGTCGGCGCTACGGCACAATGGACATTTTATTTCCATGTTGGAGTCGTTCGTTCGATCAACGCATTCTTATGTGCTCTTAGTTTTTAAAGTGGAAGTAATTGAAACTTCACTATTCAATGTGTTACATTGTGTGTGTGTGCGCACGCGCGCGGTTTTCCTTGAATATAAGCACATGCATAAATATTCAATGTTATGTGTTTGGGTAGCGGGGTAGGATTAATTCTACCAACAGGAGATGTAAGGCGCCTTCTTCGCTCCGTTAGCCTGCGGGATACCTCACCGCTTAGCACCCCGATCAGGGTTACGTGAAATCATGGCAGGCAGGTGATGGATACACGTGGTGAGCAGCTCAAAATGTTTCAGTGCTGGTCATCACTTTAACTGTGTGTTAAGGCAGGGGTTGCCTCTATAGGCACAATGGTCAGGACAACCCGCTCAGTATGGGCACTGCTCTCACAGAAGAACTTACAACCTACTGTGAGTATTTTGCAAAGTAAAGTCATGTCTGTACAACAATCGATAAACAACGTTAAGGGGAGTTCAAGAACTGTCATGTCCAGTAGGGGCTTGCATGTGCTACAGGTGCAGCCAGACCGTCATCCGGCAGCTGTACACAAACCAAAGAATGAGACACTAATCACTGGAACTGGGAATGTGAGAACACTCATGCAAGTAGGTAAACCGGAAAACATCAAGAGTGAAATGAGAGGAATGAACGTAAACATCCTGGGATTGTGTGAAACAGAACATATTGGAGCAGAGAAATGTATTCAGATGACTATCGAACATTTACTCAGGAGGACAAAAACATTAAAGGGGAGCCAGCATAATTTTGGACAAAGAAAGAGCAAAAACAGTAAAAGGACACATGACTATATCACAAGGGGTACTGTTAGTCAGATTAATGGTAAAGTAGTAGCTGTGTTTATTATACAGCTCTATGCACCAACGGTAGACAGTTCATAGAAAGAAAGCAATGAATTTAATAAACTGAACATAGCCTTAGCCTAGTGTAAAACAAGAGAAACAACTGTAGTGCTAGGTGACTTTAATGCAAAGGTTGGGTAAGAAAAGCTAGAAAACATAACAGGTGGATAGTCTTGCCAAGAGAAATGAGAAACACTGGTTGAATGGGCTAGGGCACATAAAATAATTGGAAATACTTTAAACAACACCCTAGTCACCTGTAACCTTGGAAAAGCCTTTAAAAAAATTTCGGAGCCAGATTGATTATAAACAGTCAATTCGGAAACTTTTGTCTTAAAAAATACCATGTGCAGATTGTAACAGTGACATTGTGAGTCATTGGAAAACTAAGGATAAACGTGAAGAAAACTAAAACGGGTTTAAAGAAATACAAGGCTAGATTTGGCAATGCTTGAATCAAATCAAGAAATGAGTAAGAGATACACCATTTCTGTTCAAAATAGATGCAATCCTATTTAAAAGATAAGCAGTATAGAGATAAGCAATGGCAAATGCTAAAATGGTCATTAGAACAGACATCAAAAGAAATATTACCAAGTGAAGACAGCAAAGAAAAAAAAATTAATGACAGAAAATTTTACATCTGATGAAAATTAGAAGAAAAAATAAAGCCAACCAAGATTAATATAAAAGAATACATAGAGAGATTGTATATAAATGTAATACAGCGAAAGAAGTATGGCTAAATAATGAGTGCAAATAAATTATTATACATAAGACATGTTTGAAAGAACACAAAACTATCAAAGTTTATAAAATATACAAGTATTGGCTTGAAAAGAAAAAGGTGAAATAATGGACAAAGAGAAGGTAACTGAAAGATGGACAAAGTATACAAAAGAGGTTTACGATAATAACAGCAGACCAGACATACAGAGTCAGGAGTACTAGGAAGGACCACCGAAAGCAAAAGATGCTATAAACCACATGAAGAAATGTAAATCTCCAGGGCCAGAAAACATCACGATTGAAGAACAAAAAGCTGCTGGTGAACTGGGTTTAGAAGTTTTTGACAAAATTGTTTAATTGAAGATCTCTTTTCCTACCTTTACCAAAAACATCCGGTGCAGTGGAATGTGGAGAACATGGAACAGTTTAATGAGTCATGAAACTAAAACAAATGAGAATTATCGCTAGAAGAAAAATGTGCAAAATTCAACCAGAAATTGGAGAAGAGCAGTGTGGTTTTGCTGAAGGTAAAGGCACAAACAATGCCATGTTTATGTGAGTAGATATCTGCATTTGTGCTTTACTGATTACACTAAAGCATCTGATAAAGTGAAACATAAATTATTAGAATTTTGGAAACTTCAAACATTGATGGTAACGATCTGAGAATAATAAAAAAAAATTATACTGGCAACCAAAAGCATTGACAGTCAAGTGAAAACTTTTCAAAAAACATTAAACAAGGCGATGTGTACTATCACCAGATTTATGTAATTTGTATAGTGAAAAAATAATTAGATCCATACATGGTATGTCAGGAATATCGGTTGGTGGGCATATTTTTAACAACCTGTGATATGCTGATGATATAGTTTTGATCACTGAAAGTAAAACACAAATGCAAGAAATGATAGAAATAATTCTAACGTGAAAACAAAGGTTTTAGTTTGAATAGCAGAAAACCAGAAGTAATAGTAATTACAAAGAAAACTGACCCTCCAAAATGCAACATCAAAGTAAATGGGACAAACTTCAAGCAATTTGATACATTAGGTGAAAGATGTATTAAAGAAGTTAAATGTCGAATAGCCCAAGCAAAGGCTGCATTTTACAAAGAATATTTCATGCAAATTTTCTTTGTCAGTTGAGACGAGAAAAAGAATTCTTAAAAACTATAGATCTACAGGTGTGAATTATGGACAGTAAGTAAATTAGTGAATGTCGTGAAATGATAAGCCATTACACATCAGTCTGTAAGACTGGTAACCTAACTTACCTGTAAATCTTCACAAAATTCAAACTTGGACTCGTCCAGATAGATATAGTCCCTTATATCTATATATATAGGCCTTTATTGGACAACATTATTATGTCTACATTTTCTGGTTGCTCTAACTAAACTCCACTTTTAAATGTATATATCGTTGATATATATTAGGGGAGTTATTTGAGGTTTCTTAGAAACCGATGCACTCCTGGCCCATGTATACTAGGGACTTCTTTTTTTACCAACGCCTGAAGCGTCTAAGTGACGCCATTCTCTTTGCCAGCTTCCTAGCGTCCAGACGTGTCAATCGATGCCTGTATAATTGCAATTTCATAAGGCAATCTGGAATGTCTCAGACTTTTCATATGCTTGGGTAAGTTAATTATAGTTTACGAGTACCTAAAATGATGTCTGTTAAAGTAGTCACTGCTGTAGAAAGAACAGTATCGGCTGTGGGATCACACATCGTTCAACCGTTCTTGATCGCTAGAGAAGCAGATTCGAACGTAGACCTTCCCCTGTACAGACTAAATAGCCTTTGCCCTCAATAACCCACCCATACTGGTAAAACTAATACCCTTATAAGTGTGTACGTTTTAAACTAACTGTGGAAGTTGTGCATACAAAATGGGGACAGAATTAGGTCAGGACTTTGTCGACCAGTATATGAGTGTGTTTGACCCAGATCAATGAATGGTAAGACGGGCTTTTGGGGAGTGTAAGGAATAAATGTACTGACGGTGGATATTGGTGTCTGTGTGCAGAGGGGAGGGGAGAGAGAGAGAGTGATATATGTGTTAGAACACTCTAGCTATCTCCACTGTCTATCTGACTTGCCTTCTCTTGCACTAAACAGACAGATGAATATAAGAGACTGGTGTCTCTTGGTCTGGAGAGGCATTCTTAGGAATGAAACAGGAGAGCAGGGTGGAGTAAGCAGATGGGGAATGATGACTGATGCTTGTTCTGTCTTTCCTGTCAAGATGTTACCCTCTTGATGATGACTAATTCTGAGTTATTTCTTGACAGGATGAATCCTTTGTGAGGAGCTGGCAGAAGATTCAGTCCAACCACCTACCCACCAACCATAAACCACCTACCCACCAGCTAACACCTGTGAAGGTTCCTGACATCTCAGTGTGGGAGCTTGTACCTTAAACAGCCTACCAGTGCTAGAGCTTAGGGTAGCTCAAAAACAGTGTGTGTTCTACTTGGTGATAGAGACTTGCTAAGTACCAGTGCTAGAGCTTAGGGTAGCTCAAAAACAGTGTGTGTTCTACTTGGTGATAGAGACTTGCTAAGTACCAGTGCAGTATTGTGTCCTCTATGGTGAGGTACTCTTTGACTACTTGATCCAGTGGAGCAGAATTCCCAGAGTCAAAAACAGTCGAATCATCCGGAGCTGAGAGAGGCATCATAGACATGAAGAAGAGAGCTAAGTTTGAGGCCTAATTTGCCATATACCTCACAGCTCCTATGTTTCCCTATGATGACATGATGTCAGCTCCAAGACCTTTCGTCTGTGTAGTATCTTTGTGATCTAGACATTATATTCTGAAATTCTTTCACTTATAGCTGGAATTCACTTCAATATTATATGTACATACATTATACTAATTACATGCATTCATTTTCATGGCTGACTTAGGTTTCTCTATGTCACCTTTTTAAGTGTTTAGCAGTTGTGTGTGTATGTATCTTCCTTATATGTGTTAACATGGTTATGATAATGAACTATCATAACCTGGGGGCTTTCTTTAGTAAGTAGTGGGGGTGTCCAGCCAAGTGTGCCTAGAAATATTGTATTCATATACCGATATATTTTGTAGTGCCAATACTTGAGTTGCCCTACTCCAGAGATAAGTTGAGCGTATATTGGCCACGGGGAATCCCTTAGACCAATACGAGCCAAACGACTCAACATAATTATCTCTGAGTGCTGTTAGTTCTGAAGGAGAAATCCTTACATTAGGCACGCGACAGGAGTGATATGTGACAGTGAAAACATTTTGAAGCTGAGAAAATGTGGTTCTATAGAAAAAATGAATACCCTAGACAGATAAAAAAGAGTAATGAAGATGTCTTAAAAGAAACCCGTCTCACAAAGATAACTGATTGCAAACATCAGAAAGAGAATCTACATTTTTGGTCATGTCATGAGATAACTGGAGTACACTGTTACAGTAGGTAAGTTGGAGGGGAGGGGAGGTAAAGGGAGACCAAGAGAACAGACGCTGGACAGTCTGACATCATGTCATGGAAGATCATCTGTGTCAGAGTTTATAGAAAGTACAAGAGACACAATGTTGTGGATAGATATGACTACCAACACCACAGACTTTAGGAAGAAGAGGTTTTGTGTACAAATGAAATGCCACGTATGTAGCTGAACATAATACTGAATTCCTAAAATGATTGTGTAAGTTTTTGCAGCATAAAAATTACCATATAGCTGCTTTATTTGCTGTGTATTTTACAATAAATATGTTTTCACACTACCTGTTTATGTAACGCAGCTTATGTTTGTGAATAAAATTATAAATATTTGGTACTTTGGTATGAAGCTGAAACTAAGATTACCAGATCAATCTCTTTTTTAGTCTCTATTTATAAGGCCCAGATCTTGGGTAATTTTATATTTTCTCAATGTGTCCAAGCCACAAACTTCATCATTTCACTACCAATTTATAAAAATGAATCTGTTTAGCTCTCTACTAAAGCTATGCATGGGAAATACTGACAAACATATTAAAATCCTCTGCCTCTCGTAATGTACAAAGTCATTTGAGAATAATTACGGAGATTTTGAACTATTATGAAAAAAACAGTATTTTATAGATATACCTGTGTGCTGTCAATGAAATATTTTTTCTAACAAATAACGGTTAAAAACTCCAGACAACTACTCTCGATGACCCTGTGTTTTAAACCGAGCTCATGGTCTTAAAAGAACGAGAGATAGAACTAGCTGAACTAAACTCAGTGATGTTGAAACTATGCATCAGCTGATGAAGACTGGAATGAGGCATGTCAATGCCTGGACTTAGTCTATTTACACACAATATCATAAGACGGTCAACATTATTGACTCACAGACACTGCGTAGGTTAACCTGAACAAAGCAACAGGTAATAACAACAAGGCAACAATTATAACAAACAATGATTCAATTTATTCTCTTCCCAAAACCATGGATGAAACCAATTTAATGTCAATATAACTGGTGTAATTACACTGTTTACTGCAGCAGGCATAAACAGGTAGACTGATTAGAGAAGCCTGATGCAGTCATCCAAACTTTTTTTTTTCTAAATATGTTAGAATAAAATGTATAAATGTACTGTCACAGAAGACAGTGATGGTTCTCTGCACAGGAACGCAGCAGCTATAAAGTGCTACGAATCTGGAACTCTGATTAACGAAAATGGTGACAGCTGGCTTTAAAGAGCATATTAGTAATACAAAGAAAAAATTGCTAAACAGCCTGGTCATAAAATCTGGTGATCACGTGTGATGCGAACCATGAACACCCATACTTAATAGCATGAATATGATTGCAGGGTCTCAGAAGTGGACCAGAGGAGGACTTGTTTTGTGTGTGGAAAGCCCAGGTTAGTTTCCAAATATTGAACAAAGTGGCAGAGTGCACTTTTCAGCAATAAAACAACACATACATCAAATCTGTTACATGATCATTAAATTCACAATCTTCACTTTCAAAGTAATTTAATGAATGTTTAAAAGAACAAACAAGAATGACACAGGACCCATCCTTACTACAAAGAACAGATGGTGTTTCATCAGGCTGTTTTAATGTACGCTTCTATGAACATCTTAAACTGCTGACTTCAGCAGTCCTCCTGCAGGGAACAAGAATAGAAGATTCATAGACCACGATCTCACATCACACAGTTACAACTGGTCACTTGCATATCCCGTCTCTCTCTCCACTTTCTTAGTGCTGCTTTTTCCTAAAGGAGCATCCTGTTGACAGATGGGGGAGGGGGAAAAAACACATAAATTTTGTTAGAAGCACCCACAAAACAGTAAAACTAAAATCTCTAGTAAGATTACTTAGTATACAAAAGATATTTCCCTAATACAACCATAAAGTGCTGCACCAACTGCTATTTAATAACCGCACAGATATCCTTTAATGGGGCCTAATTTAGAGTGGATGTGATACTCAGTGACAAGAAAAAAATATATTATTTACTAAGTGGTCTCAAACTTCTGACCGTCGCTTACAATACTCTAGAAGAGGAAGCAGTAGAAATAAAAAGTCTGTGCAATTAGAAATGGACACAATTAATTTATACATGATGGCTGACAGATGCAAGTGTGCTTCCTAAAATTTACGGGTAGTTACATCTGGAACTAGGAATCTCCTTTTAAAAACAATAGGATAAAATAGTGTGGATACCAGAGCTACTGACTTTTTAAGCAGGGCAGATGAAAGGACAATAAATATGTTGATTTAAAACCTTGAATCATGTGTGGGTTCCTGGGCCCCATTGTGTGAAAAACAAACAGAACTGTCTAAACAGCAAGCCTCAAAAAGCAGACTAATGTGGTAGGACGGGGGCCTTATGGTCTGCATGTGAAACAAAGGCAATAACTAAAAGTCTGCACACAAATAAACAAGTCAGATCTGTAAACAGAACTTGTCCAGAAGTGTAAGAACTCACAGAACTTTCCAAGGAAGTTAGAAATTCACAAACCTAATAAAACAATCAAAAACTCGGATGTGTGGGTTCAGGGACACCATCGTGAGAGAAACAAGATCAGACCCACTGCCTACCCAAAACTATGCCACAAGAGTAAACTAATTAAGAGCTTCCTCCAAGCCAGAGTGCATCTGTCTGAGAGGTTAGGAACCAATAGTCTGTGCATATAATTTAGTCAAATATGTAAAACAAATGTGCATGTCACACCAAGAGTCCAGAACATGAAGAACAACAACTCAGTAATTACAGTGCCATGCGAGCCTTAATGGCTGGAAAACACCCTCAAATGTCTAAAGATCAAACCCAGGTCATTCTCTGTAAGTGTATTAATTTACTCGTCTGATATTGGTACCTGCCGACTGGCCAACTGCAATACCAAAGGTCTGTGGAAGTTTATGTAAATACTTTAGCCTTTAAAATATATCTGCAATATTGCTTCTTCTTCGCGCACACCAGCTGTAAACTCCAGCGAAGTTCTAGTTGTTCATCCACTTCTGGACTGCAGTTATGTTCCAGAACCTGAGTGTTGCATGTTCATCCATTTTACAGATCTGACAGGATGCAGACTGTTGGTTCCTTGCCCCTCAGGCAAATACAATCCGACTTCAGAGGAAGCTCCCAATTAGTGATTCTATTCATCTTTTCCCCACAATAGGGCTCCAAAACCCACACATGGATCTGCAATTTGTATTGCAGTGGTTATATGCTGTGTAACCTGGCACCAACAGAATCTAGGAAAGGCATGTCTACACAATTTGCACATATGTTAAAATATATGTAATTAATGTTTATCCTACCTTCTGTGAGTCGCGCTTTTCCTCCTGTAGGCTGGCACAAAACTGTAGCACAACCCACACATAGGACAACAGTCTGAGCATGTGAAAATACTGTCGTAATTTTATAGCAACCTAGAAATGATTTAAAAATGTATTATATTACAATATCTTCTTAAATATAACATTTTGTATGTTTAATGTCAACTGCAAAGCAGGTATAGACTAGTCTTCATTAAAAAATCTTGGACTTCACAACAGCAGCCAATTTCCTAAAATTACTAGCTGACCAAATCTACAACTTGTACTAGGGTATGTCCAGTGTCATAAAATCAGACAGTATATTGGTGATATTAAATATTGAAATAATAGCCTATAAAAAAAACTGGAAAATTGCAACATGATATGATAAGGGTCCCAAATTACACATAATGAAGTGAAACCTGTAAAATGATGAAAACAAATGTGATACCACACACACAAAATAAAAAAAAAGATTAGACCTATCTAGCAGCATAGCATGATGACAGAGCAGGTGTATCAAAAATGACACAGCAGTCAAGACAAATGACTAGACAGGCATGCTTACCAATGCCACATGCAAAGGAGAGATAAGAAAATATGACAGCAACTATCAGATAATAAAAGTTTACTGCATACACTTTAGGAAATGTTGCAAACGAGCCCATTTATTTATATTTTAGCAGTTTTGAGCAGCAAACAAAGTTTTTGAAACAAAATCAATGCAAAGTGATCTGCTGCAAAATCAATAGGAATGCCAAATGTTCAAACTGGCACGACTGGCTATATTTTGTGGCGACGCCCATATTTTGAAGACCTTTAAACCACTGTCCGAATACCACACACAAACAAAACACTTTAAATAAACCATCTGCCCGTGTCAAAAAACTGAAATACATTCATAAACCTTCAAGGCAATGCTTACCTTTTGAAACTTAATAGCACCTTATTATTTTCTACTTTTCCCAAAATTATCAACCTGACCCAAATTTGATGTTTTAACCACCCACACATGGACTTAAGCAGACTATGAGGCAAAAGGTCGAAGGCTCTGGTTTACACAAAAGACAAACCTGGACATTTGACATCCATGAAGTAGCTGTTTGGACTCTGTACCAAGCGTTTGAGCTTGCACCTCCTCTTCTCCTCCTCCAAACTTGGGTGAAGTAAATCCTTGGCTAGCTGCAATCACAATAACATTCACCTCCGTTAAAATTATGGATTAGCTTCATCAACTGTTACTCTACATTAATATGATATCACTGTTAGTTGGATATTATAAATAGCAAATTGCATATTTTATTCATTCTGCATTAGTCCTAAAAAAGTACAACTGGTAGTCATGTTGTGGTTTAGTTCGGCCTTTATTAATGTTTTATTTTACCAACCCTTTAAATCTGTTGCTTTGACAAAATGCTGTTTTTGGGGGTCTTTTTTTTTGTAATACTCTACTTCCCTCCGCATGCATTGTTTCAATGGTCTTGATTTTGAATCTGCATAGGGTCGGCATATTTCAGGCCAATCCGGACTTAAATGGATGCATACGAGGTAACGTCTGGGAAAGTAAAAGCGGTTAACATGATAACGAAATCACCCATCTGCTGTCAAAAAATGTCTTTAAAAATATTGAGTGTAGCTCATAATCATGTGCCAGATATAAGGTCGTTCGGAACCCCTCCTCACTAAAAAAATATACATCCTGCAATTTGTTTACCTCTCGATAACTCAAACTAAACGCCGTATTAATTCACACAAGGTAACAACATACCTACTTACAACTGCAGCAGAGAATGAGACAGTATTATTCGGTAATTTAGTGTTCTTAATTTCCAAACAAGATTTGTGTTAATCATCGAATCAGAAATGATTTCTGAAATCAATTGACACAACATTCTAAAATTTACTTCTAAGAATATCAGTATGTGTATAATTACATTCAATTTGTTTACTGATACAATAACATTATGTAGTAAATGTAACAGTGCAACAAAACCACTCACTGAATATCATCATCATTATTCATTTATAATTAGGCACCGCATGCTAGCTATCGATAACACGTTGTTTTGTTTACCGAATCGACGACGTGTCGCCATACCAAAAATAAAAACTTCCTACAAATATTTACCTAAATATACACATCATAAAACTCGCAAAATTTCAGAACATATAAACAAAAATTCTCCTTAATGAAATCAACACTTTCAAACGAATAGCCACACACAAAATTCGATATTTTAAAGTTAAAAGTTAAAGGGAAAACTTACTGGCATGTTTACAGCTCTAACGATCAGACGTAAAGACCGGATACTGGGAGGGGGCTAGTTATTCCTTTACACGGTGGCCCAAAAATATACGAAGCTGTTGGAGAAGTTTGTTTCGTACAATGCCTAACGTGACAACAATGCAGTGAAATATCCTATACAGTATTTAAAATGTTGACGGTAAATGAAACTGGATTTCGCATCTGCGAAAACGAGTGTATATATTATGTTTTAACTTCATGTTTCAATCTCACGTGCAATATTGTTTCTATTTAAAGGTGTCTAGTAATGTTGTGTATGAGTATCCTTGACCCCTCCAATTGATTGATAGGTGAAAACAGGTTGCACAACCAGATGTAAGTGCATATTTTCGTGTAAGTGCAAAAATGAAATGTTTGTATCCTCTATCAGATCAAGGGCGCCTGAAACAAGGGCTGAGGCACTTTAAACACCCCCATGCCCCCCCCCTTCTTATTTTTTCTTACAAGATTTGTAAAGTAGTTGATGTTAAAGCTAGAGGCGGAAAAATCCACTTCATTGCACCACGTTATCCAAAATATCTCGGTATCTCTACAAAGAAAGCCTGAACTTCGTAGCTCCAGTGACGATCCCCGGGGATCTCATCGAAAACTGTCTTTATGAACTGGGTGACGCGTCAGTGACACAAACCCACGACTATAACATAAGGCAAATAGCTTAACAATTTCTAGACGGGGACCCCGAAGTAAGGCGTTAAGCAACCCCAAAGCAATGTATAGAAGTTATCTTTCTAAGTCTTTGTTTATACATTTCTTACTTGTTCAAATATTTGATTATATTTATTTTCCCCCATTCAGCACATTATTATTATTACGCAGTTAAATAAGGCTTGGGCCTATTGAGCCTTTCATAAAATGGGTCAGAGCTAGGGATAGGGGAGAGAGGAGGGGACATGTGCCAAGGATATAAAGAAGTGTATATGGAATTTGTGAACGTAAAGTTCATTATGAAAGAATCAAATCTGCATTTAATCCTATAATCAAAACGGATGCATTACTACCTAGTTGCCAAAAGTTATGCTAAACTATGTTTCTTCTTCTTCTTTCTTTTTTTCCCACTTTTATTGTGTCTTTATTTATTTTTTTCCTTCTTTTTTTTTTTTTCTTTTTCTTCTTCGTTCACAGGCAGAAGTAAATGCGTGCACTCTTTTACAACATGGCTGCGATATTTGCGCCTTTTGGTCAATACTTTCGACCTCCGCAGGCATTTGTTGCTCGGCTTAGCCTTTCCGGCTAGTAGTTTCGTGGGTCACTGCAGGTTCATTGTTGTGGGGTCATCTTTGTTTCCTAGGTCACAAGTAGTGCACAATTCCCCCTCCCCCCCCCCCATCTCCCATCAGGCTGGACCAGAGTTGCCACGAAATGCTGGTCAGCCCCCGAGAGAGTGGCGTTCAAACTCACTAAGACCGCCCAATGAGCGGTTAACACCCGGTGACACAAAGTGCCATCACTAGGATGAGAATATCCCTGGTGCAAGTCCTAGAAACCCCATTGCGATTACAACCGTTACTTGTACGCCTCGCCGTTAGAATCGTCTTATCTTTAGCTTATTCAACCAGTGGCGTTTCAGCCTGTTATGTTCCCTGCGAATTCGAAAGATCGCTGCTTGTTCTCCTCGGTCATTTCGGTAGTATGCGTCATCTTTTTTATGGCATCGATGTTCAGAATCCCATTTAGCACTTAAGGAACTTCAAAAAAGTTATGTCTATATCTGGCTCGGTAATCTGCCACCTTTCTTTGCCACCCTTCATTTCCATGTGTGATGTAATGGGTCCCATTGTGTTGCAACACTTTTTTTTTATTTCTGTCTATGTTTGATGTCAGAATGTTTTGTGGAGTCGTGGTGTCAACCCTGTTGTGAGGCGTCTGACTAATGGCTCATTTAAGTACACATGTTTGTATTTGCCTATGTTGTTGTTAGCTACAAATCCTTCACAGGGCGTTGCAGAACCAACCCTAGCAGTTTTTGGCTGTTATGGTTTTTCTAGGTAAATTTTACGTTCAATAGTTTGCCTTTGCCCTTGACCGGTCAGCTCTCGGTACAACTGTCAAAACCAGCGCAAAACAAATCGTCTGCAACTGGGATCGAACCCGGCACCCCGGCATTACGAAGCATTATGTCTAAGCCATAGATGCCTGTGCGTGCATAAATTTGTATAGCTCCGCTCAATGAAGCCAGCTTCGAACCTCCGAAATGAGATATATGAGAAAGGTGGTCCAAATGACAATTCTATATCCTCTTCGTGTCGCTGTTGACACATAAAGCATTCACAAGTGATCTCCATTGCTGGTAGTCTGCTGAAACTATGGGGGTGACTGCAGTCAAGCTTATACAAGGAATTCCAGAGAAATTTGACTAAAAAGCTCAACAAAATGGGCAAGCAGATAAACGTAAACAAAACAACACAACGTAACGTTTCGGCCAGGCAGTCTTTTTCAAACACAAGTGAACTACACAAACGTAACAACGAGGAGAGGAGAGTATGTAGATCTGTAAGGGATTACGTGAGCAACGTTTAAAAAAAATGTGATGTGGAATAAATGAAATAAAATAAAATAAACGATGGCTAAAAAATATAGCCACACAAAAAATAATAAACTGTAGTATTGTTAATAAATAATATGATACTGGGAAAAAAGAAATACAAATGTTTGTGATACATAAATGATACCGGTAAGAAATAGAATAAAGTAATAATATGAAAGAAAAGAAAAGAATTAAATTGTAAAATGTGATAAGAATAGAACTATTTAGATGAAGGTATGTTGGATATTTATACCACCTGGACTGAGAACGCCTAAGCTGTGGATGTGGCGATTTTCCAAAGCGAGGCGGGTAGTATGATCGCCAGAGCAAGATTTTAATACTGTGACAGAAACATCATCTTTACCTCTGTGGTCAGAGCTATTAAAATGGATAGGGATTGGTTTAAGTGTCTTTTTGTCAATATTTTTGCCAGTGTGCTGCTTTTCTGCCCATAATATCCCATGTCAGTTTACATTCCTCTATTTCCCGTTCTGCTGTCCTTCTCCAGGTTTCCTTAGGTCTTCCGCGTCTCCTTTTCTCATCTGCTGTCTACCGGGGAGCTGTTTTTTGCCACAGATGCCTATGCGTGCATAAATTTGTATAGCTCACAAAAGCCAGCTTTGAACATCCGAAATAAGATATCTGAGAAAAATGGTTCAAATGACAAGAAAGAACGAAATTAGCGCTCATACAATAAGTCAGGATCTTGAAACCCAAGCCTCACAAACTCGAGTGAATCAGTCACAGTAAAGACAGTTCTGACTGTGTGCAAAATGACTGACTGACTGACTTTCTACCCCACTAGGACATCACACAAGCGATAAACACCCGATGACACAAAGTGCCACCATGTGGGTGAGGATCACCGTGGAGAGGTCCCAGAAACCGCGTTCAGACAATTGGCCATATTTATGGCCTGCCTATATTGCGGCCCCTGGCAAAAGCCAGAGTAGGGCTTCAAATAAAGACAAATTTCATCCTAAAAAGGACGTAAAGGGTTTTGCAGCAGTGCAAAATGAGAGAAAAATCGGCAACTGTGGCAGGCATGGGAGGCTAAAAAAAAAACACCATTTGACCAGACCACCTGGGCGACCCAGGGTTCGCTGGGAAGACAACATCTGACAGTCCTTTACTGAAAAAGTACTGGAATTGAATTAAGCCAAAAAACAAAACTGCGGTTATAGAAGTCTGACGAACTCTCTGGCAAACTTATGCACGCAAGGTAGAAAAAGATCGACAAAGTAAGAAAGTGCATAAATGTGTGGGCATATTGCGTATGCACATAAATAAAGGAAGTAAGTGGGAATGTACTAATTACAGAGGAATATCACTTCTCAGTCACACTGGGAAAATGTATGCTAAGATCATCGAAAAAATGCTGAGACCATTGAAAGAGTATCAACTTTCAGAAGCACAGATGGGCTTTCGACGAAACAGAAGTTGCACAGATGCCATTTATACATTGAGACAACTATCAGAGAGGACAATAGAGAATAATTTGTTGACATTCATAGACCAAGAAAAAGCCTTCGATAGAGTCGACAGGAATATGTTGTGGGAATGTATGGGAAAAAAAGGAATCAGCAATCATCTCATTAATATTTGCAACACACGTAGTAAATGCTGCATAATATCGAAGGCAGGGTTGACAAGAACTTTTATAGTGAACTCTAGTGTGCGTCAGGGCTGTGTACTATCGCCACTTCTTTTTATAACATACATGGATACCATATGTAGCGACACGAACTTTAACCATGAAGAAGATATTACAGAATTATTTTTCGCCGACGACTAGGTACACATGGCAGAAAATACGGAATGCCTACAGAACCACCTAAATCAAATTTTTGTTGACATTCATAGACCAAGAAAAAGCCTTCGATAGAGTCGACAGGAATATGTTGTGGGAATGTATGGGAAAAAAAGGAATCAGCAATCATCTCATTAATATTTGCAACACACGTAGTAAATGCTGCATAATATCGAAGGCAGGGTTGACAAGAACTTTTATAGTGAACTCTAGTGTGCGTCAGGGCTGTGTACTATCGCCACTTCTTTTTATAACATACATGGATACCATATGTAGCGACACGAACTTTAACCATGAAGAAGATATTACAGAATTATTTTTCGCCGACGACTAGGTACACATGGCAGAAAATACGGAATGCCTACAGAACCACCTAAATCAAATTAGTAACAAAGGGTAGGAATATAATATGAAAATAAACACTACGAAGACAATTATGATAGGAAGACATAAAGACAATTTAGAAATTAAATTAAAAAACAACACCCTGGGGCAAACAGAGGAATTTAAGTATTTAGGAGCAATTTTTACATCTGACGGAAAACTGGAGAGGCCAATCTGTATATCAGAGCTGGCTTTTGCAGACGATGTGGCCCTGTTAGCTAAATCAGAGGCACACCTTCAGTCCAACTTACTTATCTGGAAGGAAGAGCTTCAAAAGAAAGGGATGACCATCAGTATCTCCAAAACTAAAACCATGGTGATCTCAAGAGAGGAGAAGATACACCAGATCATGATGGGACAGTATGCATTGGAGCAGGTTAACTAGTTCAAATACCTTGCAGTTGTACTAGACAAAAACGGAGGCATTAAGACTTAGCTGGCTACACGAAAAGCAGCTGCTGGGAGACTCTTCCAGGCCATAAACCGAGGGTTTCTTAGCAAAAGAGAAATTGGCAAGAGGACAAAAATGGCTGTTTACCGCTCTACCTATGTACCAGTCCTGACCTATGGGTGTGAGTCATGGGCAATGACAACAGCTCACAGAAGACAGCTGCAGGCCTCGGAAATGAGATACCTGAGAAAGGTGGTCCAAGTGACAAGAAGGGACAAAGTCCGCAATCAGACAATACGTCAAGATCTTGATACCCAGCCCTTACTAACCCGAGTAGATCAGTCACAGTTACGATGGTTTGGACATGTATGCAGAATGGGAGAAAATCGGCCACCATGGCAAGCATGGGCGGCTAAGAACCAGGGAACCAGACCTCCGGGACGACCCAGGGTGCGCTGGGAAGACAACATCCGACAGTCCCTAACTGACAGAGGACTGGAATGGAACAAAGCCAGAAAGAAAACTGCTGATAGAGACGTCTGGCCATCTCTCTGGCAAACCTCTACACCCCAAGGTAGAAGAGGAGCGACTAAGTAAGTAAGTAAGTAAGGAAAACTGGACAGAGAAATTAGCTCCAGATGTGCTAAAGCTAATCAAGTGATGGGTCATCTATCTCCCCCGTGACACACAAGCAGATACCTCAGAGTACTAAAGTGAATCTTATCAGAACTATTTTTTGGCCAACACTATGCTATTAATGCCAAACGTTGACACTTACATCCTCCAATGAACGTAAAATTGTGACAACAGAAAGAAATGCCTTAGAAGAGCTGCAGGAGTTTCAAGGAAAGACAGAATACGAAATCATGACATCAGACGAATGCAAGGAATAAAGCCAGTCTTACAGGTCATCAAAGAACAACAAATGAAGTGGTTTGGACACCTAACAAGAATGCCCTGGTACTATCCGCCACAGCGAGCCACACTAAAACGTTACATCTGGTATAGAGCGAGTGGAAGACCTCGGAAAATATGGAGTGATGGCATTAAGAACAGCCTTACAGAAATGAACATCAGTCTCAATAGTGCTCTTGACAGAGCCCATTAACGAGCATTACATCTCCCTCCGACACTTCGATGAGGTACAAGGTGGAAGAGAAGAAGAAGAAGAAGAAGAAGAAGACATACATACTCTTTTTGCTTATTACAACTGGTATTTATACTGCTATACAAATACTGCAACTGTTACTTCTTCTACTACTACTACTACTACTACTACTACTACTACTACTGCTGCTGCTGCTGCTGCTGCTGCTACTACTACTGCTACTATTGCTACTTCGTTCATCTCCTTGGAGAATACGTTATACCTAACCAAGGACCGCTCTCCTCCAGTCTCTCAGTTGAAGGCTGATTGCAAACATCATGTATACAGCTTGCATCGTTAGCTTCTACAAATTATTCAGTTTAACTTCTACGCATTGAAGCCGTCTTGTTAAATTAAAAGTTACCCATCAAAGGCTCAAGTTTGACCATAAAATGATTGGAAAATGGTCTACAGCCTTTAAATATAACATGCATAGATTGATCAAATAACATTCGACGTTATGTTTTGGTTTGGTTTCAACAACGGATCAACATCATAGCACAAGAGCAGTAACCCATAAGTGCTCCATTCTACTTCTAACTCAAGCCTGAGTCCGAAATACCCTAGTTCAGTGCACGAACTCCGTGGTACCATGTTACGATACGTTATCACAATCGACGCCACTGCACACTGGATATTTCCAAGTTCTCAGAGGCAAATAAATCATCGTCACATTCAACCAGCATCCCCGAAGGGGGAGCTTTAGGTTTTAATTGTGACGAGGTTATGTGCGCCAAATAAAATCGCTTAGCATTGCATGTCACTAAGAGCCATGAAAAGGACTCGGTTTTTTTCTGTTTAGCGACCACATCACGCGAGATTTAGGGAAATCCCGTATTATAAAGGGGTTAGGGTTAGTAGTAGTCGCCATTCATTTAATACTAACCTTAACCCCTAAATGTCCCTTAATCTCGAATAATGTGGCCGCTAAACAGAAAAGAACCAAGGACTTCTGCCGTGCAGATGCGATCAAAGAAGACAAACCTAAATAATGTCCCAACCCCGACGAAGTCGTCTGCCGGTGAGCCAGTGGGAAACCGGTCGCCGATGATGATCCGACGCAGTCGTCCGACCTATCAATTATGCGCTCTCACTTTAAAGCGAAAGTAATTGAAACTTCGCTATTCATTTTGTTAACATTTTTTTTTTTTTTTGCATTGTTTCCCTTGAAAAAAAGCTTTTAATGGCCCTACACGGAGGCATGTGAACTATCACCGGATTTCTTCAATTTGTACAGTTAAATGATAATTAGACCCATACTTGGTAAGCCACAAATATCGTTTTGTGGGCATATTGTTAACAACCTGCGATATGCTGACATTATAGTTTTGATCGATGAAAATGAAACACAACTGCCAGAAATAATGGACATATTGGTACCGGAAAGTCAAAGCAGTGTCTTAGTTTAAACAGCAGAAAAACAAAGGTAATGGTTACCTTTTAGCAGTTTCGTCCTTTTTAGGACGAAATTTTTTGTCATTTGAAGCCCTACTCTGGCTTATGCCAGGGGCCGCAATATAGGCAGGCCATACAAACGGCCAAATGTCTGAACGCGGTTTCTGGGACCTCTCCACGGCGATCCTCATCCGAATGGTGGCACTTTGTGTCATCGGGTGTCTATCGCTTGTGTGATGTCCTGGTGGGGTAGAAAGTCAGTCAGTCAGGTAATGGTTCGTTATTATTTTCAATTTCGTCCTTTCAAGGACGAAATTTTTCGTCATTTGAAGCCCTACTCTGGCTTCTGCCAGGGGCCGCAATGTGGGCGGGCCATACATGTGGCCGGGTGTCTGAACGCGGTTTCTGGGACCTCTCCACGGCGATCCTCATCCGCATGGTGGCACTTTGTGTCGTCGGGTGTTTGTCGCTTGTGTGATGTCCTGGTGGGGGTAGAAAGTCAGCCCTCAGTCAGGTAATGGTTTTAATATTCATTCACCGTCCTTTTTAGGATGACATTTTTCGTTATTTGAAGCCCCACCCTGACTCTTGCCGGGGGCCGCAATATAGTTAGTTAGTTAGTTAGTTAGTTAGTTAGTCTTTCCTCTTGTGTCGAGTGCGGCACATAGGGCAGAGGTCATGACTCTCCATGCATGGCGGTTCGTTGCAATCTGTTGTAGCAATATAGCCAGGCCATAATTATGGTCTAATGGCTGAACGCGGTTTCTGGGACCTCTCCACGGGTGATCCTCATCCACATGGTGGAACATTGTGTCATCGGGTGTTTATCGTTTGTGTGATGTCCTGGTGGGGTAGAAAGTCAGTCAGTCAGGTAATATTGATCACAAAGAAAACTGACCCTTCAAAATGCAACTGCAAAGTAAATGGGACAAACCTCAAGCAAGCTGATATGTTTAAGTACTTGGGTACCCTGATAACATCAGGTTGGTACATGTAGATGAACTCAAGCAAAGGCATCATATTACAAAATGAAGAATAGTGTATGCAGTCTTTCTTTGTCAAGCGGCGTCCGTGGCTTAGGCGTTGCGAGTCGGACCCGTAATTCCAACATACCGCGATCGAAACCCACTGCTGGCTGCGTGAATTTTTATCATGGTATGGGGCGTAGCAGGTCGACCCAGCCTTAAATGGGTACCAGGATGGATGTCCTCGGGAAGTAAAGACGGCCGGTGCAATGCTGACCACATTACCCACCTAGTGCCGATTGGTCTGTAAAAATATGGGCGCTCGTTCCATATGCCCTATATTCCTAGGGCGTAAAAAGGGATCTTTACTTTTTTTTTAACTTTTTACTTTCTTTGTCAGCTGAGATTAGAAAAAAAATAATTCTTAAAAACTATACAAATCCTGTCATGATAACCGGGAGTGAATCATGGCCAGTTGGTGAATTATTAATCAGCTAGACGGGGAAAAGGCTCAGAAATGACTGATCCGCTGTAAACAAGCACAACGCCATTTAATTACCACCCAAAGAAAAAAAAATTAGATGGATAAAAACAGGCAAATGGTATTATTAAATGCCTACCATAAGTTAGTCCCTGTTAATAGACAGACAAACCATACGACGACCGAATAAACGACATCCGGACCCGTGCAGGATTGCAGGACGTAACATAGTCGTACTCGACTGAAGTCATTCATTTACTGCGTGCTGTCTCCACAAAAGAAAATCAGCTGCAATGGCACCTAATGCTGTTTTTGAGACAGTTCCTGATCCGGCCCCATTATCTTCCCCGCACAGCATCTCCGAATGCCACACGACACACACACACACACACGCACACACACACACACACATATATATATATATTTGAGGTAGCTTCAAAAAGTTTTCTGAATCCGTGTACTGTGTAGCAATAAGCAACATGGACGTTAAGGTGCAGCCTGGAGCTGAAAGAAGTGAACATTTCATTAAGAGGACAAGATGTTTCATTAACCAACACAGAACAGGCGTCATCAGTCGTTTTACACTTGTGGAGCTTTTGAGGAGGAGATTGGAGCACCTTTGGATCTGTCCGAAGTGCTGTGATGATAATCCTTTCTAATCACTAATTTTTAATAAGCAACAATGCAGTCATTTACAAAATATATCTTTCAAAATAGTTAGCATTAGTGCTGCTCCGTGTGTATGTTCACCAGTATATTTTTCCCGAGTAGAGTATGGTCTTCCCACGCATCTCCGAATTCGAAGGGAAAATTCGATCCTTTTTGCGTTGGTTAAATCCCCCCCCCCCCCCCTCCCCCCCCCCCCCCCCCCCCAAAAAAAACGGCAGGGAATCCCTTTCTAGAAATACTGTACCTCATAGAAGTATAGGTCTTGCTTGAGTAGAATGACCTTTGATCTCGGTGCACTACCGCAGGTGGTCATGTACCCCTATATGGAAAAGAATCAAAAGCAAGTAACATATTTATGAAAACCTGTCTGGAAGTTGGTAGTGGTGGTAGTTTTGCGCGAAAAAATCCTTTGGCTCAAACAGCATCCCCGAAGAGGCAGCTTTGTGTTATAAAAAAACATTTTTTTTCTCGCATAATTATTGATCAAGAAAAAAAAAAAAAACTATTATTGGCAAGTCTGGCGTCAAGCACAGAAGAGTATCTGTAGTAGTAGTAGTAGTAGTAGCAGCAGCAGCAGTAATAAAAATGGTGCTAGTAGATATGCTTGCTGGTTGCGTATCCTGTATAGGACATTGCAGAACCAACCACAGCATTTTTTTTTTTTTTTTGCTTTTGTGGTTTTTCTGGAGGAATTTATGCTCTGTAGTTTGCCATTGCTTTCTGGATGGTCGGCTTTTCGATACCACTGTCGAAACCAACGCAAGGCACAAGGCTCGCAGCTAGGGTCGAACCCGGCACCTCGGCATTACAAAGCGCGTTCGCAACGCCTAAGCCACAGACGTCGACGGTGGTAGTAGTAGTAGCAATAGTATTAGTGGTGATGGTGGTCATAGTAGTGTTAGGAGAAGTAATAGAAGAAGTAGTAGCAGCAGAAGCAGTAATAGCAGTAGCGGTAGTAGTAGCAGCAGTAGTAGTTGTAACAATAGTAGTAATAGCAACAGTAGCAGTAGTTAAGGTTAGTTGCGCATCCTTTACAGGACGTTGCAGAACCAACCCCACCAGCCCCTGGCTGTGGTGTGGTTTCTCTAGGCAAATTTACGTCCAATAGTTTGCCATTCCCTCTCGACGGTCGGCTCCCTGATACCACTGTCGAAACCAACGCAAGGCGCATGGCCCCCAGCTCGGATCGAACCCGGCATTCCGGCATTACGAAGCGTTCGCACCGACTTAGCCACAGAGTTGACATAGCAGTAGTAAACGAGGCAGAAATATGTAGAGCCAGGGCTATTCCACTGGCGGCCAGTGAGCCATATCTGGCCCGCGAAGGCTTGGCAAGTGGCCCACTGATCATGACCAGTTAGTATTGTTTTAATGATCTTTCTATGCTGGGGTTCATGCCTCTGGCCCATGGCGCTTGTCATTTCGAAAAAGTTGCCCCAGAGTAAACTATGTTGAATAGCCATGAGACCAACAAAAAAAAATAAAATAACGCCAGTTTGCATGAACAAATTTTTTATCTTTGTGTGTGTATTGCTGTCTTCTTTGTGCTTCTCGGAGTCGTAACTTCAAAAATAACAGATAGTCGAACCAGGGCATGCTCGACTGCATTAACTTGGGCACGAAGTTTTAGAAAAGGTACAATTTTCTTCTGGGCCTCTCTATATTCATTTTTATATTCGTTAAAAAAATTTAACGATTCCCTTTCCGTGCAAGTTTTTACGTCGTCTGACCAAACGAAAACACACGCCTCTTCACAGAGAAAATAGTACGCCACACAGAAGACACAAACAAATTTTATAATTACTAATTTTTTCATCACAGACACAAATAATTATCCAAATAGCTGACAAATCTAATAAATATATCACAGAACTGATGAAAAGGCAGCTTAAATGTAAGAAAAAATAAAGGTTTTATCAAGCGGATGAGTACATGTGTTGTTAACTGAGCGACGAAGCGTCACCACAAAGGACTGGAATTATGCGTGCGGGATTCTCTTAGTCTCTGGAAACGTATCTTTGTCCACTTTTCTACATTTTGTGGCCGGGATATACTAGTCACAGACTGAGAAGAAGGTTGTGAACTCGCCAGGATGCAAAACCAAGGACAACATCCTGGAGTTTCACAGCACTGGAATCAAGTTCCTGAAAGGTGAGGCAAAAACTGCAGAGATGAGAAGATGGGGTCGCCATTTTGTGGGAGATCGGGCGCTGTGTGTGCGTTTAGTACGTTAGTTTATGATTTTGGGCTCTGTAGTAGTGGGTGAGAAGAGGATAGAAGCGGTGAGGCTGATTTATACGTAGTTAACAAAGTAGATGGGTAATTAACATGTATGTCTTGTTATCTCTGCACTGGGAGAATGAGTACCTGTGTGTTTGTCCAGAGTGCAGTGACCTGAGTGACGTCATTTTTGTTTGAAGTAGCATCTTTAATTTGGTCACAGTCACACTGCAAAAAGTTCAAGTCGGAGCCACAAGAATGGTTTCCCAATGAAGAATAGTAAACCAGCATAGAACTAGCCTCTCTAGTTTGACGTCTGTATACCGAGGAAAGGTTGGAGGTATTTTATGTAATTGTATGAGCTGAAACAAAATCAGTGGTTGGAAGACCTGCTGTGCAGTTGTGGAGGCGATGAGCTGATATTGATATGTCTGCTAGCTACTACTCTACTCTAACCATTTCATTAAACTAATGATGCATAGCAAAAAGTTGTGAAGGGATTAATATGAAAGTAATTTATGTAGCTTCTTCTGAATGGATGTGAACAGTGAGTCAGTTTGATTAATCAATCATTCTTTTGTAGTGGAGGGAAAAGGTAAGCGAGCATGAAGTTGGTACAAATGGGAGGATAACAGAGGTAGATGAAACTGCTTTAGAGAAATGTAAAACTATGGCAAAGAGATTGAGAGTGAGAGATCGAATGCAGAGTCATCATCACCAGTTGTGGAGTCGGCACTTGATTGATTAGTTAGTAGTTAGTTACTCAACAGATTATCCTCATTGCATATCAAACCATTCAGTCCATAAGTGTTCAGATCCCCTCCTTAGTAAATCCTACAGCGTTTAGCGGCTCATGACATCAGTTCTGTGTTGCTTTCTTGTTCTTCTTTGGCTTCCTGCTTTTTTGTCTAGCCATACCCCTTTTAAAATCTTGTTCTTGTAGTCTGGTCATGGTTTTAGATTCACAGTCATCACTTGGTTCTTACAAACTTCTTACTTCTCGTAGAGCATTCAGAATATCAGCATAGTCCATTGCTCGTCCACCTTCCACAGTAGCTTTACCTGCAAGTCTATCAGCTTGCTCATTTCCTTGCACATCTGCGTGCCCTGGCAATAATATGAAAATGATGTGTATCTGCCCTGCCTTAGAGATTCTAACCACTGTCTCTGACCCAACCCTTTCCTAAGCCTACTAAGTCACTGAGAAAGCATGCACAAGAAAAGGTCTGTCTCCAGCATGGTATTGCTTTGGTGACTGCCAGACCTCCATAGTCAGACTACTTGTGGTCAAGGCAGCAGGATCTTGCTTCACAATTATAGCTCTAACCTGAGCCGTAAAAGCCAAAGAGCTTCTTACATGGCGAATTACAGACCCACCTGTGTATATGACAGCATCCCTCTTTAGAGAATTCTGGAAAATCAGAGATTGCACTTCTTCATCAACAGTGGCTGGACTTTCTTGTCTGCATTTTCTATTCAGTCTGATGCAAACAGAAAAGATCATACAGCACTCTGGTGGTACTTGTACCTGTTCCTCACCAGGTTGTATGTCCTCAAGTGAACACACCTGCTAAATAATGTCCCTGGCCTGACCCATCCACGATTTTCCTATTTTTAACCTGCTGCCTTTTTTCTTCTTAATTTCACCAAGCAACGGGTGTCTTGTTTCTGGTTTGATTCTGAGGTAAGCACCTGCATATCAAATATGAAGTCTGTCCTCCATGGTTTAAAAATTAGGGAGGTAGCCCATCACTCTACATGCTGTATCTCTTGTGCATCCAAGTAAAATCTATGTTGCCTTGTTCTGTATCTTTTCCATCTTTCTCCATTTGCTTATGGCTGAGCATTAGGATCACCATAACATACTCATAGACAGAAAGGACCTGAACCTCATATAAATGACACTGCTCACAGTTTGCTGCAGCCATCACTCACATTGCAGCCAGGCCCAACTTGGCTTTTATTATTACCAGGTCTGTGTGCACAGTATAAAGCCAGACTACCATCAAATTGTAACCCCAGCTACTTTACTTGTGTATTTTCCCACAATCTCTGAGCATAGACTTACACTATACGTTACGGTGTTGACAATATGGTTACAGAGGAGAACCAAGTCACTCCTGCCTTCGTTTGATTGTCCAGTGCCCAGGCTTCACCACACCAATTGCTTATGCTGTTGAGTTCTGACTAATTCTCCAGAAACTTGCTCTCTGTCTTTATACTGCCGATACACTAACACCTCATCAGTTTAGTGTACGACAGCCTCTTCCCCTAACCTGTGATCTGCTCACTTGTGATTCTCACTCTTTTAAACTTGAACAGCATGGGAGATAATTGAGGTCCCTGTGGCAGGCTGGGATGTATAGTTGTACGTTCAGAGTCCAACTGTTACATCTAAAATCTACTACTTATTGAAAGAGGGCTGCAGAGATCCAACTGAGAACAAATGGACTTAAAAACACTTTAACCCAGGTCAGTGCAAATTGTGTTGTTGCCCACACACCTCTCCTGTAGAGCTACAATATTATTGTATGCCAAGCGTTCCAAAACGGGACCTCACTGTTTTATGATGGCGCAGTTCCAGTACAGAATACGAATATTGCTGAATCTGGGACAGGCGCATTTGAGCCGTGCACTTCTGGCTCCAGCGCACTTCTTACCTGCTTTTTTGCTGACCCCTGTCAACTTCTAGGTTTGTTTGCTTTGTGTACGAAGCGCAACCTCTGTTCCACCGTGATGAAAAACCCAAACAAATCACACAGTATCGGTAAACACACACGCTGAAAGACACACTCAAGGATGGTTTCGTAAACCAGACAATCTTGAGTAAAAGAAAAACTCTTCGTTTACATCCTGGCAATAAATTGAGAGATTAAAACTATTAATCTTTTCCATGAAATTGACCTGGTGATTAAAAACCTCAACTGTCTGTTGCCATTGTTGGCTGGAACTCACTTGACTGATTGAATGAATGAAATGGTTAAAACATGAATAAATAGATTAAAAAAAAAAAAAAAAACAGTCTAAGAAGGTGTATAATCAGGGCAAGAGACAGTATTGGAAATCTATTGCAGCTCCCTTTTATTTTGGAAATGGCTGTTAGTTGAATAAATCTGTCAAACAGATGTGCACAGTCCCCGTGTGGGATCTGGGGCCCCATTGTGGGGGAAAACAAGAATAGACTCACTGCCTACCAAAAAGCATGTCGTAAGAGTCGACTAATTGGTAGCTTCCTTTGAAGTCGGAGTGCATCTGCCTGAGAGGCAAGGAACCAACAGTCTGCATTCAAGTGAATCAGATCTGTAAAACTGATGCACACGCAACACCCAGGTTCTGGAGCAGGACTGCAGTCCAGGTGTGGACGAACAACCAGAACTTTCCGCCAGAGTGTACAGCTGGTGAACGCGAAGAAGAAGAAGAAGAAGATGTGCACATATCACTCAGTTTCTAGAACAGGACTAGAGTCCTGAAGTGGACGAACAACCAGAACCTTCCACCAGCGTTTACAGCCTGTGAACACTAAGAAGGAGAAGAAAATTCTGCTTTGTGTTTACCAGCGTAAATTCCGGCAGAAAGTTCTGGTTGTTCGTCCACTTCTGGACTCTAGTCCTGTACTAGAACCTGAGTGATATGTGTACATCTGTTTGACAGATTTATTCAACTAACAGCTAAGCTTTGACGAAACTTAAAAGACCTTGACTGACACATATCACTTTAGAGGGGATTACACACATTGCCAGAGAATGCTGAAGAAAAAGAAGAATGAAATGATGTTAAACAGGTTGTAAGTCAATAACTTTGTTGCGATTTTAAAGAAGTTGGATAAGAACTGCAAGTGTTGAATGATTGCTTATTAAAATCTGAAGAATATAAAAAGAAAATTAGATCTTCTTCATGTTTACTGGCAGAAAATTTGGGTTTTCGTCCATCTCTGGACTTAAATCTTCTTCCAGAACCTGAGTATTGCGTGCACATTTGTCTTTCATATCTGGCATTCTTATGTGCAAACTCTTGGTTCCTTGCCTCTGAGGCAGATGTACTCTGATTAGCCCCCAATTAGTCAACTCCTCTGACATACTTGTTGGGGAGGCAGTGTGTTCTGTACTTGCTTTCTGCAAAATAGGGCCCTAGAATCTATATGGGGAAGAAGAAGATTAATCAGTTATGTTCTGCCTCCATGGTAAGGGATGGCTACAATAGATTTCAGCCACGCCTTTTTCTCTTATCTTGGTTGAGCTCTCTCACAGACAGTTGATCATCAATGTTTTGATGCCTTCCCACTTAATAATACGACTTCTTCTTCTTCGCGTTCACCAGCTGTAAACTCTGGCGGAAGGTTCTGGTTGCTCGTCCACTGCTGAACTGCAGTCCTGCTCCAGAACCTGAGTGTTGCGTGTGCAAAGGACAGATTTCATTCTCTTGAATACAGACTGTTGGTTCAATCTCCGGCAGATGCACTCCCACTTCAAAGGAAGCTCCCCAATTAGTCGACTCTTACAACATGCTTTTGGGGAGGCAGTGGGTCTATTCTTGTTTTCCCCACAATGGGGCCCCGGAACCCACACGGGGGAATATACGACTAATTAGTGGAGTGTTGAAAGCTGATGTGTTAGGCTGAAAAGCGGAGACATCACAGCCTAGCTGTATACTACAACATACCAACCACCATTTTAAAGGGTGAATGCAGAAGAAGAAGATAACATCAACAGAATGGTAAAAGTAAAGTAATTATGTGTGGGAAAGCACATTTTACCATCAAGAGAAGCAGATTAAGACAAAAATGATATGTGGAAAGTATAAGCTGAAACAGGTTGGTAACAAATAATAACCAAAACATTATCATTTACGGTCCTTTTATCAAGTAGTTATCTCACTCAGTTGTTCAGCCATCTCTTATAGCCCTGCCACAGAAAGCTGAAGGCAAGAGAGCAAGAGGTAGACAGTGATACAATCAGCTCTTGCTCTCGACCCTTAAACTTTTTGTTCTTGTGTGTTTCTTTAATTAAATTTTTATTTTAAATGTGGTAGAAATATTTCAGTTGTCTATTTCTTGTTTCTTTCAGACCTGGCCAGGTTTCATTTGGTGACAGAATGAATGTTGGAGATAAAGAATTAAGTGATCTTCTAGATTTCAGTGCGGTAAGTGATTTTTAAACCAGTGTTGTTGAAATAAGAGTGCTATTTCACCTTCAGGTGAATCCTCATTAAAGTGGTGATTTTGTTGGGGTGGGAGGGGGGGGGGTGTCAAAAGTAGAACATCTTTTCAGATTTCAGTAGAGTCCACAGGGTCAAAGAAATAGGAACTAGAAAGTGAAATTTAAAAAGTTTAAGTAGACATAGGTTGAGTTGCAAGGAAGAGCAAAAGATAGAACAGCTTGATATGAGTTGGCTGAGGCCCTATGCTCCACTGGGGGATAAAGGGCAGATGAAGAAAAGAATTAAAAATCTTAACCTGCGCATCTTGTGGTGACAGTTACTCATAGACCTGAATCCTCAGACTCAAGACATTTCTGTTCAGCACTGTCCTTTAACAGTCAAACATTCAGGTGTGTCTCACAGCAAAGGTTGGCTGCAAGGATCTCCAACAGCTAATTTCCCCCTGGGTTTACACTCTCTCAGACTGCTGTTTATATACATCTCTTGATACTAACATCCTTTTTGTTTCACTGTCTATTTTATGCTCAATTTCCATCTAAAATTGTTTTTAAAAGGAGTTACATTTTTTATCTGACCAGACTATTTCATTTGTCTCTTATTTCCTTTCAACAGTTCTCTTTACATTCCTAGTCTCTTCAGCACCTCTATATTTATTTTTTATTTCTATGAAATTTAGCTCAGTCTTCTACAGCCACATCTCTTGAGACTCAAATTTTTATTGTTGGTCAAGGGCTCTGCGCCACACAGGGGATTTTTTGTACATAACCGTTGACAGTTCTTATTTTAATGTCTTATCTTTCTAGTTGTCACTAATATCTGTGACGATTCTTGATCTCTTTTACTTCTATTTTACTGCTGTCATCATCTATCATTAGCACTGGCCTATAAAGTGATAAATACAAAAGGTTAAGACATTTATTTCATAAATACTGAAACCATTGCTAAGAGTTTCATTGAGACTTGTTTGTGGCATTTCTAGTGTTGGAGAGAGAACTGAGTTTCTGGGCTGACATATGATTGATTCTTCTTGTTCGTAAAGTTTGGCGGAAAGTTCTGGCTGTTCGTCAACTTCTGGAAATTAGTCTTGTTCCAGAACTTGAGTGTTGCGTGCACATTTGTTTTACAGATCTGGCATTTTTGTATGCAGACTGTTGATTTCTTGCCTCTCAGACATGATACACCCTGACTTCAAATGAAATCTGTAATTTGTTGACTTCTATAATGTGCATGTTAGGGAGGTAGTGGGTCTATTCCGTTTTCCCCCATAATGGCACCCCCGGAACCCACATGGGTAATATGATTGATTTTTCTGTTCTGGTTGAAGCTTATGTCTTCTTGCTTTTAAGATTTGACATCAGAGCACTCTAGGCAAATCCATAAATGCTCTGTCTCCCTCAGCAAACATAAGGTGTAAGTGCTAACTGTATGTGTGTAAACAAAACATTGAATATCCATTAATGGACAAAAACTGATTTAGTCAGACTAAAAACTTGTGTCTGTGGACAAGAGATTTGAATATCCTGCCTTTCGGACTCATTTTATGACTAAACGAGCTGCTATGAAACCGAGCAACAACCAGTCCTCAGCAACTCATTTGAAGTCAAAGTACATCTGCCAGAGAAGGAAGAAACACCATTCTGCACACAAATAAGTCAGAAAAAGGGATGTACATGCATAACTCAGGTCCTTGCACAAAGCCAAAATGGACGAACAACCAGGACTTTCCATCAGAGTTTACAGCTGGTTAACTCAAAGCAAGCAAACTCTTCACAAATCTTTACTGATCAGGTTGTAAAAGTATGAAACTTCTGTAGAATAAGCAACAGTGCAAATGTTTTTGAAGGAGCTGGTAAGTTAAGTAGTTTTTAAACTATTGGCCTGTCAGCATATGGTGCTAGACCCATATTTATAAAGACTAGTCTGTAGTTGATTTGGTCAGCAACATACTAGCCACCTTTGTTTCCTAGGACATTACCTGCTACACTTGTTAGATTGGGTCGACCTAACAGTTTTAGGTCAGTTACAAAAATAAGTCAGATGCACATCTTTTGTGTGTGTATGTGCCTACTTTGGGCTGTGTGTCCTACCTCCTTTTAGTGTACAATTTGTATGGTTTTACATTAGAAGGCATTCACTTAATTAAAATGGGCAAACTACCTCATGTAGGCCCCATTTTGGGTGAAAAGAACAGACTCACTAACCGCTGTTAAGCATGTTGTAAGAGCGGCTCATTAAGATTTTTCCTAAATTTGATGTGTTGGGTCGAAAGGTGAGGATATCGCACCCTAGCTATAAACCACAACACATTGTGCCAGTCACCTTTTTAAGGACAAACATGGGAGAAGGCGAAGAAATTAGCAAAACTTTTTTCCTCTCTGTCTTTGTACGTATTTTATAGTACATATTATGTACAGACTTGTTCTCTTATGACTACTTTCCTGATATGATCTCTTCTGGTCACTCATGCAGCTTTTCTCTGTCATGTCATTTGTTAAACTTTTTGATGTTTGGTGTTTGAAGGGTATTTAAGGTGAAGAGAATCGGCTTTCTGGCACTAAGATTTTGCCCCATGTGACACAATCTCTCTCTCGACAGAGCGGCTATTTACTCACAGAGTGTGTCTTGCACACAAAAAAAATTAGAGTGATTAAGCTTCCACAGTGATCTGTTGGGATCTGTGGAAAAAAGCTGCACTCGACAAAGAAGCTTCATCTTCTTTTCTTCTTTTTTCACCTGCTCTAAGCTGCGGTAAAAAGTGCTGATTTGTCCATTTGGACTTTGCATTTCTGCCAGGACCTCAATTTTGCATGTACATTCGTTTTACTGGCTTATTTGTGTGTGCAGTTGGTTGTTTCTTGCCTCTCAGGCTGATGCACTCCGACTTGGAAGGAAGCCCTGGGCTAGTCGACTCTTACGACATGCTTGTTAAGAAGGCAGTGAGTGCATTCTTGTTTTTCCCACAATGGGGCCCCCGGAACCCATGCGGGGACAAAGAAGTCTGAAACTAAATACTCAACCTTCAACTCTTTGAGTCCCAAGGAACGCATCATACGTTCTTAGGTACCTACCTAGAAGCCCAATGAACGCATGATGCGCCGATTTTATTACTTTCTTTACTACCCGCTGGGCCTGTGATGCTAAACCCCCTGGGACTCAAAGAGTTAAGAACTAGACAAATGACATGGAGACCCACTTTGGAAACTTGTTGGAAGACTTTTCTTCTTTTTCTCAGCATTAACTGTCTGTAATTTCTAGTGGAAAATTATGGTTGTTTGTCCACTCCCAGACTTTGATCATGTTCTAGATCTTGAGTTTTGCTTGCACATTTATTTTACAGGTCTTGCTTATTTGTATGCAGACTGTTGCTGTCTCACCTCTCAGGCAAATGCACTTCAGCTTTGAAGGAAGCGTCCCCAATTAGTCATATCCCTAATAAGTAACGTCCCTGATTAGTCATACCCCTCATTAGTCATGTCCCTAATTAAATAATTAGTCAGTCACCTTTTATAATATTTCTGTTAGGTGGGCAGTTCTCTCCCCACCCCCCACCCTCCTCCATGAGACTCTGAAAACCCACTTGGGGATGTTGGATGACAAATACTACTAACTTACCTGACTGCAACTGTATTGGAATTGTTAGCTTTTGAAGATAGGGGAGAGAATGCATAAAAGGGTTGTCCCATGTGCTGTGATGTTGGTTCTGAACACTCATCATACTAATTATAATTTATCGTAAGACTTACATTGTAATATTTGTTATGTGTGAAGTATAGATGGAACTGGTAAGTTTTGTTGCTATCTTTTTGTAAAATCTTGTCTTCTTTGTGATGAAAAATCAACTCTTTCGGGAAGTAAAACTATTCAGCTTCTCAATGAAACATACTAACAACAGATACAGTGAAGAATGTTGTAGTAAAAAGCCACAATAAGCGTACAAAAATGCAGACAGTGGCACAGCTACATAGCGACTACATATAATAATGCGGCTTTATCAGTGTAAACTTGGTGAATTGCTGATTTTCATTCCTTATTTTTATTTTTATATTGTGTTTTAAACATAATGTTGAAAGTAAGTAGATGTGGTTGTCTAATTCTTCCTTACTGTAATAGATTAAACTTCCATCTTCTTTTCTTTTTCTGCGTTCACTCTTTGAAAGGGCAGTTGGCACATTGTGTTGTGGTTTATGGCTAGGATGCGATATCTGTACCTTTTGGTCTAACACATCCGATGGTAGCAAATACCTAGTTTGTCCTTTTACAAAATGCTTGTTAAAGGAAGAAGATGGGTCTATTCTTTGCTGTCCCCAAATGGGGCCCAAGAATACACACAGGCATAATGGGCATCTGAGAAGGGAAAAAAGTAGTTCACTTAATAGGTTGTTTCTCTCTCTCTCTCTCTCTCTCTCTCTCTCTCTCTCTCTCTCTCTCTCTCTCTTTCTCTCTCCCTTCCTTCTGTCTCATGCACTACCAGTCATAGCTGATACAGAAGTTCCTCGATGCACACTAATGTTGTAAACAGACACAGCCCCATTCTCCACCCCCCCCCCCCCCAAACCTCCAGTGGAGCATAGGTCCACAGTCAACTCCTACCAATTCTATCCTTTGACATGGCATGCAGCTCACCCCATGTCCTCTCCATTCTTTCAACTTCATATTTATTTCCCGGATACATGTTTTTATTGTGTGTGGCCTACTCTTATTCATATGACCCTGTGGGTTCCAGTGCAGAGCCATTCTAGTTGCATTGTTATCAGGTGGCGACCTTAAACGCACAATCCTATTTGTGACCCAGACGGGACTCAACGTTTGGCATGACTAATGTCAAACACAGAACAAGAAGAAAAAGTCCTGTTTAACGCAGGCATCTATCTGTTCCTTGCAAAACAATAAAAGCAAACACTATTTCCAACGAACAAAGATGTGTGTGCGTGTCTAGTTGCTTACTATGTCTGAGCTGCCATGGTGCAGTGGCTAGACGCTCGCAGGCGGATCCAAAGGTTGTGGGTTTGGAGCCGAAATTTGTTCTTCTTAAAAAAAATTACCTTAGCTCTTGGATCGACCCAGCCCTAAATGAGTACTAAGTAGAGTCCAGGGAAGTCAACGCGGCTGACATGATGCTGATCACATCACCCCCTGACTGGTCTATAAAATGTATGTTCTAGCCCTGTATTCTACACATGCCTGAAAGGTCTGGAAAAGGGTGCTTTAGTTTACTTTTACCTACAATGTGTCAAGGCACTTATTAGCTGCTCTTATATACATACATTACATATAACAGTACAGTGTTGGGGGGGGGGGGGGGGGGGAGTGATTGAGAAAAGGGTTGCAGAACGGTTAAGTGCTTGTGTGTCTGAGAAAGAAGCAGGTTAAATACACGCGATAGCTCTGAAATTCTATACTCTAACTGGAAAAAAAATATTTTGGAGTCCTAGACTAAAATCCGAAGCTCTAACTGGAAAATGTTTCTTAAATCCTGCGGAAAGGGGCCAACAGCCTGCATCTTCTGCTACTCCCCCTCCAGTTACTTCAAAGTAGGGGTGCATCTGCATGAAAAAACCAACAGCCTGCATACAAATAACCCATATCTGTGCGACGGATGTGCACTCAACGCTAGATTTTGGAATATATCTAAAGTGTCATGGTCATGGTAGTCGTAAAAAAAAAAGATTCCTGCCAATTTCAGTCAGCTCATATAATGAGCAGTGACTTTATCTTGGCAACGTTTATGTGCTGCGTGTTGTAACGCTTAGTTTGGTCACCATCTAGTCGGCACGCTGCAGTTTCCGGTTATATATATATCTAAAGTCGGGAGGCGGGTACCTTATTTTAGCTCACCCTAAACATGGAAACTCTGGAATCCGTGGAAAAATCCAATGTGTTACCGTTTGAAATGACCACCGACTAACTCTAACCCCTTATAATATAGGACTTTCCCTGATATTCCTGTGTTTGTGGTGAGATCAAATTAAAGTACCGGGCGGTGGACAAACAACCAGGATTTTCCGCTAGAGTATACAGCTGGTGAACGTNAAAACCCTTTTTTTTTGGCGATCGTAAAAACCCCAATAAATTACATTTCAATAGCAAACGCTTTGTTCACATTTTATTTTAAAACCTGAAAACAAAAATGAAAAAATTGACACAAAACATAAAAAGAAATAGGAATATTTTAGAGTTCCCAACTAGATAAAATTTCTCAAAAAGAACTATTTAAAGGGCGAATGTCGAAAAATTTGGGGAAAAGGTGATAGACAAAAAATTTAACCCCCTAACCAATTACAGTTTTAAAATCACTTTTTTCCCTTCACCTGGGAACTTTTCCATTTAACCCCAAAACAAAGCGACCGTCAATTTGGTTTAAAGTAATATTAGGGTAAAGGGCAGAGTAAATATAATCCTCTCTCTTTGGAACCAGAAGAACTTATTACAAGTACTAACTTCTGGAATCACTGAGATCGTCTCGTGACAGTGCCGCGAGCGTTTGCCAGGGGTGTCGCGGCAATAATAATAATTTTTAAAAAATGTCGACTTAAAATTGTGAAACTATTAAAGAAGGCATGAAGTTATTTAAAAGTCAAATTAAATTTAAAGATATTGTTAGCGAGAATATAAAAGTGTGTTTAAATTACATCGAACGAAGAGCTGAACAAACGATGAATGAAAGGCGAATTAGGTTGCATTCGTTCCTGCCTTCGCATTAAAGAAAACTGAGCCTTAATTGTGCACTGTCTCTCTCCCCCCCCCCCCCCCCCCCTCTTCCTAAGTATTAAAAATGCTTTAAGGGTAGATGTGCAGTGAAATGTTTTAGCCCGACAAGGGTGCCGCGGCTAAAAAGGTTTTGGAACCGCTGCGTTAGACAGCCGTAGTTTTTAGACTTGAGAAAGGAAATGGACTTGAGAAACTGGTAACGATTGATGTAAAACAGAGCAAGCAGAAGATAACGGTTGCTTAGTGAGCGGGGTAAGACAAGACATTGCCGTGGTTCTGGTGATCAAGTAAGGTAACGAAACACGAAGCCTACGCTTATCGACACGTCACATGATGATAATTGAGGTAGCAAAGCATATTGACACTATTAGACGTACGGGGTACGAACCATTACCTTCAAGCAGGAATATATCAGTGTACTTTGATGCCCAGCCAGCCACCTTGCTTTTTCTTGCCGTTTTAGTGAACTCCCCCCCCTCCCCCCACCCAGCGGGTGACTAACCAGTTAAGGTTTGGTTTAATGGATCAAAATCATGGCACAAGAGCGGTAACCCATACATGCTGCGTTCTACCTCTAACTCAAGTCTGAGTGAAGAATCTTAGCGCAGTGCACGGACTCCAGTGAGGATCCTGAAATACTTTAGGTAAATTTTTAAACTTCAAATTTTGCCCGGGCAGCGCCGTTAGGCTACTCTTTTCGATTTCCAACTGCCAAGGGATTAAACCATAAAAGAAAATTAGTAACCATGGAAATGAGATGTCTGAAAAGGGCTGTAGGAGTGACCATAAGAGATAAGATCAGGAATGAGATCATAAGAGAAAAAGTCCTCACAGAACCAATTCTAAATTACATACAAAGACAGCAAGTGAAATGGTTTGCCCACTTAGAGAGAATGCCTTGTGACACCATACCATACAAAGCATACATGGAAAGAGAAGAAGGACGTAGAGCAAGAGGTAGACCAAGAACAAGATGGAAGGATAACATCAGAGAAACTCTACAACAGCACGATGTGCCTATGGTCGAGGCAGCCAGAAGAGCCAGAAACAGAACCTTATATCTCCCTCGACACCCACAGCAGTAAAAGAGGAAGTGAAGAAAAAGAAGGAATTAAAAAAAAAAATTTACGTGCGCAACAATACTCACGGGCGCCCGATCTTACTACCCAGAGATAAGGGGAAATTACTAGAAGTCCACGTGAAAAAAAAATCCCAGCCTTTACCTGGCCTAAACCCAGGACCTCCAGCACTCGAGGCGGACGCCATGCCTCGATACCGTGCAGTCCCCCACCCCGACTAACCAGTGAAAGTGTGTACACGGCTTGCCATATCCTTTGTTAGGTGGCCGGCCAGACGCTAACGGCAAAGACCGCCGTCTCCCCTAACTAGGTCACACACCTGTAGTTTGAACCACGACTAGCTCCGTGGTTTGCACTGAACGTACGGGGTCTGCACTCCCCAGCCCAGCACGTCAGCAGTCACACAGGTAGCACCAAGGGTTGCTAATACCCCCCCCCCCCCCCCCGATCTGGGTTTTTATATGACGCCTTGGGTTTAGATTTTGGAATCTTGGGTTTTTTTAAATTATAAAACCTCATATAAAGTGATTAAATCTTTCGTTTCATAACCATAAAATATTACATTTTAATCATTCTTGGGTTTTTGTGTGTGGGTTTGTGCTCAACTTAGCTTGAGTTTTCATATTGGCAGCCCTTGTATCACCATCGTGGGGGTTGTACAACAGCTCCCTTTTCTTGAATTGGTCGGTTTTCCAGTGTGGGTTCCGGGGCCTTCCGGGTGGGGTGGGGGGGGGGGAGCGTTGGTAATAGACCTACTGCCTCTCTCCAAATAGGCGTGTAGTAAAAGTCGACTAACTAGGAGTGTTTCCTTCGAAGTTTTAGTGCATATGCGGGATAGGCGAGAAACCAACAGTCTGCTCACAAATAAGCCAGAACTGTAAAACGGATGTGCACGCAAAACTAAATGGCACTGGAACACAGGCGAAAGGGAGTAGAGTTGTTTTAAGGTTGTGTAAATTATTTCCTGAGTGATTTTATGGAAATGTTAATGTAAAATACTCAAATGTCAATAGTTTCTAGTTTATTGGGTTAAAATATTTTTTGTTTTCTTTCTCTCTCGCTCTCTCTCCCTCTCTTACACATACACGATTCTTTTTGTGTGTTATTATTATCATCTTGTTTTTTTTTTCTTATGTCTTCTTTCACATTTCGTCTCATTGATCAGATATCTTTTATTTTTTTTTTCGGTGAAATCCCTCGTATCTCTTTCATAGTATTTTTTGTCTCAGTGATCGTCTCTGTCTGTCAAGTGATCGTCTCCGTTTGTCTCGGTGATCGTCTGTCTGTCTCAGTGATCGTCTGTCTGTCTCAGTGATCGTCTCTCTCTCTCTCTTCCCGATCTGACCCTAATGTATCTTCCCTCCACCCTTTCTTTCTCAGTGTTCGTCTCTATTGTCTCTGTTCCCTACATATTGTGCATTAATTCGAGCCTTCCTCTCCTCCTCTTCTTGGTCAACTCTGTCCTCTCCTGACACCGATCCTAACCGCTATTAGGTTCGCTACTGTGCACTCGGCTACCTGTCGTTCCACAATACCCTGAACCCTCCACCACCACCACTCCCCCAGTCATCAAGCCTTGTCACACTGGTCCACCCTTGTCGGCTGCTGTTGTCCTTACTACTACTACTATTGTATGAGTCAAATATGACGGGCGGAACCCTTGGGTCGGTGAATATATGGCTGACTCATCTGGTCTGGTATTTTATGTTTTGCGCATATTCTTATGACGTCTACGCAAGCTACAGTAAGTTTCTGCTGCTCAGCGGTTTAGAATAGATAGAGATCAGTGAATATGTTCAAAAATGTCTCGGTCTTCAAGTACCAGGGTTCAGTATTTCTTTGCGGGCCCTTTATTTAAAACATTAAACCGCTCGTGGTTTTCCAACGACCGTATGAGAGTCACACAGAGGAAGAGATTGGGGCCTCATCACACAGTATTTCAAATAAAATTAAAAGGCAGCAGGAGGTAGGCTGTCGCCAACCTTGATTGTGGAAATGACATGTTAAAGGACTCTCTTCACGCCAGGGGCGCAGTGGGCATATTTCTTCTTCGCGTTCAACGGCTGTAAACTCTGGCGAAAAGTTCTGGTGGTTCGTTTATCTCTAGACTTTAGACGTGTTTTAGAACCTTGTTGCTTGCACATCCGTTTTACAGATCTGACTTATTTTTGTGCAGATTGCTGGTTCCTTGCCACTCGGGTAGACGCACTCCGACTTCGAAGTAAGCACCCAGTTAGTCGACTCTTTCGACATGTTCGCTGGGGAACCCACACGGGGAGCACCGGGCATACGATGTTATAGAAACATTTGTAATAAATCATACAAACAAACCAAACAATATCTTGAGGCCTCGGAAACGTGGCTTTACAGTAGAATCCAAAGAATTCATTGGACTGCTAAAAAGAAGCAACCCAGATGTTTTGAAAGAGGCGAATGTTCGAAGACCACTTATCATGAACATCAGAGACAGTCATCTCTTGTTTGTCATCTTATAGTAAGATGGAAACTGGAACATGTGACCACTGGAAAGTTTTGTGGAAGGAGGGACAGAGGAAGACAGTGCGAGAAGATTTTTGACAGTCTTTTGTCATGACATGGAAGGGTGTCAGCACACGAACTGATTCACGCAGTTTCGGATTGCGCAGAGGACATGATCGGCCACGCCAGTCGACAAGGCACTTGATGATGAGCGGCGTTGTCAACAGTACGCCGACCACCTTCTTTTCTTCCTCAGCCTTTTTATCCCCACAATGCAGCATAGGCCCTCAACCAACTCACATCAAGTTGTTCTATCCTTCGCTATCGCATGCAGCTCTTTCCATGTCCTTCCCGTTTTTTTTTTTTGGGGGGGGGAGGGGTGGGCTGCGTGGTCTCGAGGTATGGCATCCTTCTCCAGTGCTGGAGGTACCGGGTTCAAACTCTGTCGAAGGCTGGGATTTTTTTTCACGGGAACTTTTAGTCTGGTCTCTGGGTAGTAAGGCTGGACGCCCTTGTGTATTGTTGCGCACATGAAAAGTACATTGGCAGTTTGAAATCGAAAAGAGTAGACTAACGGTGCTGCCGTGGCAAAATTTGGAGTTAAAAATCTACCCAAAGTATTTCAGGATCCTCGTCAGTGCAACAGAGTTCATGCACTGCGCTGAGACACTTCAGGCGCATGCTTAAGTTAGAAGTAGAACGGAGTGTACGTGTACCATGATGTGGATCCGTCGACTAAACTATCCCAGTTTGTTTAACTTCACTCTCCTCCTTTCTCCGTGTTTTTTTTTTTTATTTTTTTTTTTGGGGGGGGGAGGGGGTCTTCCTTTATTCGTATACCCCTGTGGGTTCCAGTGCATTCTAGTTATATTGTTATCTGGTTTTCTCAACGCGTGTCCTATCCAACGCCAGCGTCTTTTCTTCACCTCTTTGTCAACTGGAAATTGTTTAGTTCTCTCCCAAAGCTCTATATTAGTGATTTTATCATACCATTTATTCCCTATATTCTGCACAGGCAACACTTAATGAATGTTTGTAGTTTATTAGTAACTGACTTAATTATTCTCCATGTTTCCGCTCCATCCAGAAGTACTGATTTGACATTACAATTAAAAATTGTGAGTATTTTGAGTTTAGTATTTCTTTTAAATCCTTTTCACTTCTAAAATTCCCTAGTGCTTCGAAAGTACCTTTAGTATTTCTTTTAAATCCTTTTCACCTCTACAAATTCCCTAGTGCTTCGAAAGTACCTTTAGTATTTCTTTTAAATCTTTTTCACTTCTAAAATTCCCTAGTGCTTCGAAAGTACCTGAACTTTCCATAACATTTCCTGACACATTTCTAAGGGCGGGTCAGCCTGGAAGCTTCCACGTCTTCTTGGCGTTCACCGGCTGTAACTTCGGCGGAAAGTCCTGGTTGTTCGTCCTACTTCTTGACTTCAGTCTTGTTCTGTAACTTGAGTTTACGTCCACATCAACTTTTACAAATCTGGTTTATTTGTATGCAGACTTATTTAAATACCGACTGTTGATTGTCTTGCCTCTCAGACAAATGCATGCCGGCGTCGAAAAACAAAGATCCCTAATTACTCGACCTTAACGACGTGCTTGTTGGGGGGCGGGGGGAGTGGGTCTATCACCATCTTGTGCCGTGCCGGTATGTGAATGGTTGGAACAAGACTAAAGTCCAGAGGGGGATGAACCGCCAGAACTTAGATAATGCGCATCGATTTTCTTGCACTAGATTTAATTTGTCTTTGCACAACCGCAGGGTGCCCACTGAGACCACCACAAATCACGAACACCGTCTCTCTAGCGAAATCCAGAGATGAAGTCACAGAACCCACGGCCCTCGAACCACGAGGCAAAATGGGTTCACTTCGTTAGGAAGATTCCTCCAGCTTGACGCCAGTTATAATTAGGGGCCCTGTGACAGTTAAGGTAGCGTAAGCGGTTAGACGCACGCCTGCCTGAACACCTGAAAGTCTGGGATTCAGCTTGGCATCCCACGGGATTTTGGGTTTCAAACGTGTCCTTGGCTCCTGGGTTGACCCATCCTAAAACGGGTACCAGCACCGACTTGATTCAATTAGTAATTGGTGTGAGTGAAGTGTTCAACCCTTCTAGGATAGCGTACTGAACGACTAACATCCAGTGACCCAAAGAGTCACTGTTCGGATGAGAATCCCCAGTAGAAATCCCAGAAACCACGTTCAACCGTTATGTTCTATATATATATATAAATCGAGACCCCGACGGTAACGAAGTAACCTGAAGTGCGGGCGCTCGGTAGGTGGCGATAGTGTCAGATGGCGAAACCCACGGCCTACCTATTTATTAGAGAAGGCATTGGCGAAACCTAACCGCCTTCGCTTATAGACAAGGCACATAGGGTTGATGTTGATGAAACAACAAATTATGGATCATTCAGGGGCGGAAAAAAGGGGAAAGGCTGGTGGGGCTGTTTTTCTGAGGAAGTCTCAGCCTTTATTAGTCCTCAGCATTGGGGCAAATTCAACAGATCTGCCTTCTTTAATCTAACGAAAAAACTGTGTTCCGCCTGTGGGCACAGGGAGGGCGGGAAAGATGAGGAGTGAGGTCATTCTCTGCATCACACACACAATTACCAGTGTTGGCTTGCAGGTGTTCGCCCAATTATCCCTCCCCTCCAGAACTCTGCTGAAAAGCCGTGCTGTACCGGCCGTGTAATAAAAACATTTCTTCACGCCAGATATCCCGGCATAGAAGGCTGTTTCCGAATGGATAATCGTCAGAAGCCAGTGTTGTATTCCTACACATGTTTGGTCTGTGTTAATCTGTGGCGTGAGGGATTTTACTGTTTCGGCTCACATTTGTTTGGTGCCAAATGAAGATCTTTAATTCTTTCGTGTGCTTGGTTACCCGTATGTAACACTTTTTTAAAAAACATATTTAGATTTTAATTAATTAAACACAGACTAAAACTACGAGGCTCAACTGTTTTTTTTTTTTTGGGGGGGGGGGGGGGGGCGCAGGTACAATCTAAAGTTTCCTCCAGTCTTTATGAACGCTAAAATGTTGTGGAGACGGTTCTTTTCTCTTATTTCACCTTATCTCGGGGTGTGCCTGTGGCCTAACTGGTCTGCCCCTTCCCCTCTTCCCCCCTTTACTGGGCCTTGTAGTATGGAACCAAGTGTGGGGAGAAGAAAAAGCTAAATGCCAGTCATTCTGGGTTCTAACCTAATAGCAAACGGGTCACCCGATAATTGATTGCTCCGTTCCTGTGTCAGCGAGAATCATACAAAGTCCATCGCTGTACTAGTGAAGGTCAAACCAACAGCAGTCCGGACAACGTAAGACAGTCCGCACACGCATCAAATGTCTGGATAACCGCTTGTATCACAGTTATAGAACAAAGAAGATTGCAATAATTTAGGCACATCCTGGGGGTATTGAACGGAGAATCACCAGGCGCTTCAGTGGGAACCAGTTGGATTGAGGAATCGAGGACATCCACAAGAAGTGGATAAGAGAGGTAAAGGGTCCTAGACTGGATTCTATCCATGATATTGAAACAATTATCACGGGGGGGGGGGGGGGGGGGAGAAGCAGACAAGTGTCTTCACTGGATACACGAGATACTAAAGTACATGACCGGGTACCACGTGAGCTTGCTACGCCACTGTGTATATAACCACACACAATTGTCTTCATTGGATACATGAGATACTAAAGTACATGACCGGGTACCGCGTGAGCTTGCTACGCCACTGTTTAAATAACCACACGACACGAGGATGCTGCTGCTTTGACCACAGGGCAGGATAGGGTCAAGAACCACAGATCAGCTCCATGATTATAGAGATCGTCCGAGATGGCGAATCATTACTGCCTACACTATCTACACGACAAATGGTGACGAGATGATCGATGTTCTGCAAACTACACGTTGCATGACGATGCTGACATCCCTGTGTCATATGACGTGTGATTACCCGTGTAGCACGCGAATGTGTTAATCTCTATTTAATACCATTAGGAACGCGCTAAGGAGACAGTATTTGAACTGTTGTGTCCACAACCGGTTTCATAATGTGTAGAGGTGACCATTGCGCGTGGTCAAGACACAGTTGTACCAGAGGTGTTTGATCTCCGCGGGTCAATAGCAGACCTCTGTCGCCCCTTTGTTGACGGTTTAGCACCGTAGGGTACATAGCTGGGGAACATTATAGCCAGGGCAACAATCGAGGACCATTGACTTGTAGCTGTTCCTTGTTGGAGCGTGACCGTTGTTTTGTTGCCACCCTCTTAACAGTTCGTTGTTTGCAGCCTTTGTAGGTCTCTCAAATTAGCGAGTGGTCGCGTGCTGTGTCGCGCTACCCCCCCCCCGGAAAAGGACTTTCTAGTGTGGGGTTGTGGTTATATCAACCCGTATGTCAAATGAAGTGCCGCGTTGTAGTCGTCTAGACAGATGGTGTTAAAATATCCTTGAATTTCAGACTAAATGTGGATAATTCCTGGACAGTAGTGTAGTTGATTTGCAAGTAAATCAGTTTTAGTTTAGAGATGTCCTTTCTGGCGAATATATTACTTTCAAATGAAACATTGTTTTAGCAAGCCAAGATTGTAAAAAAATTCCTAGCACTGTCTCTGCATACTTTGAATATATATTAGTGGTTTGTTGTGCCTAAATTCGTACTATTTTATCTACAACTATATTAATGGTTTGTAGTGCAAACTCCCTAGCTATTATATCTAAAACAATTACAATGGTTTATACTGCCACAATTCATAGCTGTGATTATCTAAAACCATATTAGTTGTTTGTAATAGCTGACTTTTTAGTTTTGTAAACTTAGACCATATTTATAGAATGCAGTCTAAATTCGTAGCTGTGCATCCAAGCTATTATTGTGTTTGCTACCAGTGTCATTTTCTTAAATGATAGATGTGTTATTTAGAGTTTAAATTTTCTAGGCACAGGAGTATAAATTAGATACATACACATGTTGATTAGAGGCTATCAATGAAAATTTCCTCAATAATAAATGTGTTATTTAGAGTTTAATTTTCTAGGCACAGGAGTATAAATTAGATACATACACATGTTGATTAGAGGTTTACATTTCTAAAGTCACAGTGTTAATTTCATAGTTTAGTTAATTTAGGGATGTGATTTTCTAAAGTTGGTTTATTAAAAACATTTTTTTTTCTAAATTCATAGGTTGTATTTAATTGGAATTGTAAGTCGTGTGTTAAAGGCATAATTTTCTGAAGTCTTTGGTATGTTAAATTGACCTTTAAATTTCTAAAGTCATTGGTGGTTCAGCTGTCTTGTTTCTACCATTGAGTCTTTTATAGAATTCTCTTAGTTTCAGCTTTAGCTGTGACAGTTGAAGTTGTCAGTACTAGTTGACAGACATCATGGAAAATGCTGTCACTTAAATATATATAAGAGGTTTCCTGATGTTTGCTGTACACATCTAATGTCCAAACTAGAAGTTGTCAGTACTAGTTGATAGACATAATGGAAAATGCTGTCACTGAAATAGATATAAGAGTTTTCCTGATGTTTGCCGTACACATCTAATGCCAAAATAGGACAGAAGAGTTTGTTCACCTGCCTGCTCAAGACTTCCATTGTGAAAATGCCGTATCAGTTTGTTGGGTCTGGGGGACAGTGTGGGTCCAAACCTAAATATCCAATAACATGTGGAGCTTCAAACTCTCGAAGCCCCCCGAATGTGGTTCCGATGTCTTCTTTGGTACAAATGACCCCCGGGATGTCACTGAGGCAGTATGCCACTCAAGGTGGGCTAGGATTACCTCCATCTTACCCGTTCCAACAAGTACAGGTGTCTCCGAGTCAGCTGCAGCAGCCAGAACTGATCTATCAGCGGCTGCAGCAAATGGCAGCTGTTTCATCAGCAACACATTGTTCTGGAAGCATGATCTCACAAGACACTGGGTTGGAGATTCCTGAGATTTGTGCAAGTGCTGCTCAACCTTCACGAACAGCATCATTTGGGACAAATATTCCTTTGTACGCTTCGCAAGGATTTACAGGCAATACAAATTCAGCAGGCTCGCCTTCTTTGGCAGCATCATCATGTCGAGCAGCTCATAGTGGACAAACAGAGAGGATGGTACATTTTCCGTCATCACCACCAGCATTAAGTGGTCATCACAGTGGCTCAGTAATCTCTCCACAATGTTTGATCACCCAGAGCTCAGACTGCCAGCTCTCACAGTCTCCACATCTTTACTACGACCACAGGACGATGGGTTCTAGCGCCCATGACCAGCCTCAGAGTCATCATCCTGAACAAGATAGAAATATAATTTTACACATGAATGTAAGTTATTTTCATTCAGTCCTTGCCATGGGGTGTTGGTCATAATTTCTGTCAGCAGCCTGCTGTCACACGTGCTGTGCTGCCAATTTTTTTTGGTGTAATATAGAGGTGCAGTCCTGTGGGTTCCAGTTCAGGCACATTCTAGTTATTTCGGTGGTTCCCAATTAGCTAAGACCTGTGGATCCCTTTTATTTTTCAAAGGTCTGCTATAGACTCCATACTGGTAATAGTTTTACTAAAATATTATAAAATCGCTAAAATTCCTGTGGGCAGAATTTAAAAAAAAAAGACATTTACCACCCCCCCCCCCTTCCCCACCACCCCAAGCATGTTGTAAAAGGTGACTAATCAGGGATGTTTCCTTCAGTCAGAGTGAAACTACCTGATAGGTGAGCAACCAACAGTCTGCATACCAGATCTGTAAAATGGATGTGCATGCAAAACTCAAGTTCTGGAATAAGTCCTCTCAGTCCAATGCAGTGGTCTTGATGTTGGCATGTTTGGTGCCTGTCCATTCAGTTAAATTCTGTATCCATGTCTTTCTTGGTCTATCTCTTCTCCTCTCCTCCTCTGTACAGCTGTATAGTTTTATTTTAGCTAGGCCGGCAGATCTTATCACACATCCGCACCATTGCATTTTCATAAATTTCACTGGTTCATAGTTTGCCAGTGTGTTGAGTGGTGATTTGCCAAACCTTGTCATTTGTGATAGAATCATTGCTTTTATTTGCTGGTTTGAAGATGTGTGAAAGGATGTAAGTTCTGTAAAAGTACAGCTTATATATTGTCCAACTGTTATGTCTGTTTGCTGAGTGAATTTGCTGTTTTCCCATGGATTTACCAAAATCTCAGATAATGGAGAGTAGAATCTGTATCATCTTCAGATTTGAGAAACCTGTTTCTTGACCGCTTATTGTAATCATCATCATTTGTCTTATCACCATCATTCGCATCAACATAAAAATTCTTTTTAGAGTAGACTTGCAAGATGCTTGCCTGCCAACCCGAAAGTTTGTATTCTAATCCACAATTCGGTGAATCTTTGTAATTTACCATGACTGCTTTGCTTTACCCAGCCTAAAATAGGTAACAGTCCTGGAAAGTAAAAATGGTCGGCAGGATGTTGACCACATCATCCACTGGTTGCCAGTTGGTGTTTAGAAATATGAGTTCAGCACTAAATGCCAGATACACTAGTGAGGTGGAAATGGCTCCTTCACTTATTTTACAACAGAACTTCACTAAACAAAGTCTTAGATTCTCTGTCTCTTATAGCAACTTCTTCTTCTTCCGCCTTTCTATCCCCCAATGGAGCATAGGCCTTCAACCAACTCACGCCAAGTCGTTCTGTCCTTCGCCATTGCACGGAGCTCTCCCCATGTCCTCCCCATCTTTCTGACTTCATTCTCCAGCTCTCTTCTCCATGAGTGTTTTTTGGCCTTCCTTTATTCCTATGCCCCTGTGGGTTCCAATGCAAAGACATTCTAGTTATGCTGTTCTCCTGTTTTCTCAGTGTGTGTCCTATCCAACGCCAGTGTCTTTTCCTCACCTCTTGGTCCACTGGAGCTTGTTTAGTTCTCTCCCAGAGCTCTACATTAGTTATTCTATCACACCATTTAATTCCTTCTATTCTGCGCAGGCACCAGTTAATGAATGTTTGTAGTTTATTATTAATTGTCTTAGTTGTTCTCCATGTTTCTGCCTCCATACAAAAGTACTGATTTGACATTAGAATTAAAAATTTTTAGTTTAGTATTTCTTTTAATTTTTTTTGACCTCCACAAATTCCCTAGTGCTATGAAAGCTGCTCTTGCCTTTTGTATTCTTATTTTAAAATCTCTATCAGTTCCTCGATCTTTATCTACATTACTGCCTAAATAGGTGTTCGACTCCACGTCTTGGAGTAGGGTGCCATTAAGGGAAACCACATTACTATTTGCAGGATAATGCCAGTAAGATGTTAGTTTTGAACACATTTGTGATCCTTACCATCTTCTGATGTAAATTCAAAGTCTACTTCAGCAGGTTTCTGTGTCTGTATGTTTCTCTCACCAGTTGGTTGTATTCTTCAAAATATCCCACTGTCCACTGTTAGTATGTATCTCTTCCACTGGTGCTGTCTGAGTCGGAACATCTCTATTTTGCTATTGCCGTGTATTCCACCAAGATCTTTGCAGGAGACCCATGCCATTTCAGCCATCACCATGTGGGTTCAGGGGTCCCATTGTCTGGGAGAAAACAAGAAGAGAACAACTGCCACTCCAAAAATCATATTTTAAGAGTCGACTAATCGGGTGAGGGCTTCCTCTAAAGTCAAAGGGCATCTGCTGGAGCAGAAGGGAACAACCAGCTCACACACACAGAAAAAGCCAGTAAAACGATTGCATTTGCTAAACCCTGGCACAAAGTCCAAATGGACAAACAACCAGTACTTTCCACTGAGTTTACAGCTGGTGAGTAGAGAAAAAGAAGATTTCAGCCAGATTATCTGTACATTTCCAACATATATATGTGACATGATGCCATTCTGTAGAGGCTCAACAGCTGATTATCTTAGGTAATCTTGTCCTGTCATTGATAAATCCATTAGTCCAACAGCTAATTCTCTTAAAAAAAGTAAGGGAACCTCTCCAGGCTAGGATGCATAGACGTATGATGCTAGACTACAAGTAGTCCAACTGTGGAGGTGATGGCGGTATCAAAAGCAATATGGAAGAGACAGCATTGACCCCATGCAAGCTTTCTAAGTGATTCCATGAGCATGTTTAGGACGAAAGAGACAGGATGGATTCGAAGAAAATGGTTGAAGTTGCTGCGAAAATCTATTCTGATAGGAATCAGTTTCATTTTTGTGCCAGAACCCTCTGGGGTAAGAGGGTATGAACGAGTTCATTGGCTTGCTGGCATGGCCACGGTAGGTTTAGGCAAAGCAATGGACTGGGCTAAAATTTTCAGGGCTCTCAGGGAGGCAGGACGAAAAGATAAATCAGGAGACAAATGTGAGTCGGCAACACTCAAAAGACTTCAAGAACTTCTGGTCAAAAGAGGTGTTGCCAGATAAGAACACTATACAGGTAGCCAAAGAAGAATAGTAAACCAGCACATAACTGGTGTTATCAGTCGCCACACGCTGGGGGATATACTGAAGATGGTATAGGAGGGCTTGTGGGTTTGTCTGATGAGCAGTGAGGATAATCTGTCGATTCACTAACTATGATTCTAGACTAAGTTATATAGACCACTCGTCACTTAGTAGCTGATGTAGTCAACATGATGCTAGCCACCGGAACTTCCCAAGACATTACCTAGTGCTCAGATAAACCAAGGTCAACCTGGGAGTCAAAGTCATTAAAAAAAAAGCCTATTGCAGAATCAAACCAAAACTTTCAGGCTGACAGGCAAGTGTCGAGCCACTTTGCCACTCTGGCTTCCTACTAACTCGCTACTGATTACTGAATTAAAAATCAACATACCAGGCATACTTATAGATTCTCTGTCTGCATGGCAAATGCCTTGTGATGTAGATATGATGTGTAAAGTCTAATAAGCCAGGCAACAAATAAATAAACTACACACACTAACCACAAACCTTAATCTGAAGCAAAGCAACTGGAACTATAATTTATCCAGTGGAACACTGGCTGTATTCAGGTCATACTCCTTTCATGCATGCATCCTTTCTTGCCAGATCTACACTTAATATATCAAGTGCCTGCAACCTTACACATGTTGTTTCATGTAACATCATACCTTCTATCAGCGTTCGTTCATATACAGTCTTTAGAATGACTACCATGTCCTGTTCCTCCCATTGTGGCTTGTATTGCCTGAAAAATCAGCTGTTTCCTTCCCTCACACTTCCTGGATACTATTTCCACATGAATCCTTATAAAGTGTTGATGTGCTGATACATGATACATGAATCCTTATAAAGTGTTGATGTGCTGATACTTGATATCCACTCATGCCACATTTGCCCATTTTTAACCTTAAACTTTTATCGTCATTATTCTGTTGTGCCATTATATGTCATATAGGACTCTCGGTCTGTCCCTCCGTTCTGTTCGGTCCTGTGCAAATGTTTCAGTATCATGAGTTGAATCCAGTCCAATATCTTTGGTCTCTTTCATCAGTGTTTGTTTTTAGTTTCTTTTTGGATGTCCATGCCTCCTCAGTCTTTTTGTTTCCCATTCAAGTGCCTACCTGATACAATACCCGCTTAGAAATCCTTATTCCTCTAGTTGCAATATTTGCTGATGTCCTTAGATAATAAGATCCTATCAGTGATAAATCCACCATGCTCCAGCTGCTAACCGTTTTTTTTTTTTTTTGGTTAAACCTTCAAATGACATTACACTTTCACCTCCAGAATTCAGTTACCGTTGCTGGCATCTTTCTGTCTTTCCAGATGGTAGTATTATGTTGTGCTGTAATGAAGAGAATGTCTTAGACCAGTTGAGGCAGGGATGAAAGTCCTGTTTATAGCCCAAAGCCTGGGCAGTATTGTAGAGACTATATGTTGCCCATGATCTGTATCTCTGTCTCGGCCTGCCTTGTTATATTCAGTCACGATCTCCATTGTTTTCCCTGTACATAGTTAGAGCTAGAAGTCATCTGCCGGCCGCAGCCTGTTAATCTCTTGTGTTTTATATCATGAACAGTTGATGAACCAGTACCAACACTATCATGCAGCTGGGGCCCAAAAGCAGACGGTCAGTTTTTCTCAACACTTCTTTCATATTATATATTTGCTTTGACATATGAGTTCATGCCTGGTTGTAAGAGCTGGTGGGCAGAAACTACCTGCTTAGTGTAGCCACTATGCCAGGTAAGAGCCAAGAGGTGTCCCAGAAGGAGTCCTTCTGGCTGCCCTACCGAAAACATTTGCACCAAATGGGGATTAGAATTTATGACCACTCGCTGGCAGCTTTGAGAAGACCATCTGGTTCTCACTAACAGCAGCAATGTCTGTGGCTCATTCTCACTCGACACAGCTGAGATGAAGTCAGATCTCTGGTATTTAGTTAGCTGGCGGATCTTCCTCATGACTCATAAAACTTTTCAGTCCCTGAGTGCTCAGATCTATTTTTTCCTCAGCATGTGGAAAATTATGACACCGAATTCCATGTGGATTTACTAATCTTTGTTGTCCCCCACCATTGTGCTCTTGTCTCTTGCACCTCCTTTGACTTGCCATTCTTGTAAAAGATGTAGATTCACAGTCATCAATGAATCAGTCAGGGTGCCATCTCCACAGTGATGTTTGGCAGCAGTAGATCTCCAGATTGTTTTTTGTCCTGGATGTATGCTATATTAGACTGCAGTTCTTTCACCTCTACATATTATCTTCCCACTTGTTTCACTGTTTGTCTGTTGCTTGCTTGCCTTCACTGTTTCCCTCTAGTATGACTTAAATAAGAGTGTTATGTTTTTATAATGACCAAAATATTTCATTTATTTACTTTTTTTTCCCGTCAGAACTCTTGCAATCATCACTTGATTCCTTTAGTTGCCCTGCCTTTCTAATGTCATGAGTAATGTTAGTCTGGTCCACTGATCTGGCAGCTTCTGCAGCATGCTTTATTCTAGACATACCGGTGTGACCATTCCTTTGGAGTTGACCAAGCAGGCAATGAGACGGGTCATGCTGCATGGACATCACATGGTCTCTGCAGTGCTGCCCAGTCTTTATGCTGTGGAGAGGAGGAACATCATCCCTGTATTTCATTGGTATCACCATGGGCTGTTGTTCCCTGCCTCCCTATTGCACAATGGGACATCGTCGTCTGCAGAGACGGGAAGGTGCCAGCAGACACCCTGCCGTGATACTTTGTGTGATATCTTGTTCCTCTTGCATGCTCCTGCCTCCAACAGATTCAGCAAAGAATTGCGTGGTTATCCTTTTTGAATAAGCGACACATCTCAAAGTCCACATTTTAGTAGGGAAGTTGAAACTGCGATTGATAACTTTCATTAAGTGCCTTACCGACTGGCATGGGCAATCATATGATTAATGACTGTATTTTTTGTAGGCTATCTGGTAACTGCGTGGTAAAATTGTGTTTTGACCCACAGCTTGAACTTTATTTATAGTGTCTGTATTTTGGCCTGTACATGTTCAGTTTTTTGCCAGTGTTAGTAATCCTGCATTGAATGAATTACTATTTTCTTTAAAAAATGGGAGACAGGATCAATAATGGATTATTATCTAGTGAAATGAAGAGGAATCCTTACATCAAATGAAACAAGACACTACATTACTTTTTTTGCAGTGCTGTAGTGTTTTAGTGCATTGTTTGGCTGGGGGTACAGCATGCTGTTGATTGTGTGGTTCGGGGTACAGCATGCTGTTGATTGTGTGGTTCTGGGTACAACATGCTGTTGATTGTGTGGTTCAGGGTACAGCATGCTGTTTATTGTGTGGCTGGGGCACGGCATACTGTTCATTGTATGGTTGGGGGCAACGAATTTTATTGATTGTGTTTCTGGAGGTACAGTATGTTGAGTGTGTGGCTGGATTGAATAGCTGTGGGTACCATGTGCTATTGAGTTGCTTTCGGTATACAGCCAACTGAATTAAGAATGGGGGGGGGGGGGGGGGGTAAGAGGGGTGGAAAGAGATCGTACACAACATCCAGTGAAAGATGAAGTTTGCAGTGTATTTAGATTTAAATTGTTGACAACACTCTTCTTTACTACTACTTCTTCACATTCGACTGTGAACTCTGCTGGAAAGTTCTGGTTGTTTGAGGACTTTGGTTTGTTCTAGAACCTGAGTTTTGCATGCACATTAGATTTACAGATCATTGCCTGTTCTCAGTGTGATTGGCTCCCTCTTTGCTGGAAACCTCCCTAATCAGTCAACTCTTATAACTTACTTTTAAGGGACCCATGGGTCTATTCTTTTGTCCCCCAGTGGAGACCCAGAACCCACACAGGGACCTTCTTTACTACTTGCTTCACTGTCTACCCTCTCCCCCCCCCCCCCCTTCCCTGTTGACCCAGGCCTTAAAGGGGTACCAGGTGTAATCCTGGAAAGTAAAGACGGCCAGCATGAAGTTGACCACATCACCCACCAAGTGTTGATTGGTCTAATAATAAAGGTCTACCGTTATACTCGAAGGTGTGGAAAAGCAATCTTGTATGTTGTCAGGGCCCTTAATGGAAGCAGAAAATAATAACACTGCACCCTAACAGCGATTCATAAAAGACGACTAAGTGTAGGGTTAGATTCTGAGTTGTATAACTCATCATTAGGCTGTAAGATAATGTGAGCCATCTGCACCATGAAGGCTGGCTACCTACTCCTTTTTTTGGGAGAATATATTACTTGTTGAGCCCTTGTTTTATCAGTAATAAGAGACTTGTACCATTCAGAAAGCAGTTGCATTAACTGTGCAAACCATTCAGAAAAGCAATTGCATTAACTGTGCAGACCATTCAGAAAGCAATTGCATTAACTGTGCATACCGTTCAGAAAGCAGAGGCAAACTGTGCGTACTATTTAGAAAGCAGTGGCAAACTACATAATGTAAAATTGCTTAGTAAAACCACAACCAGCCAATAAAGGCTGGGGTTGATTTGCAATTTTCAGTTAAGGATGTGCACCTAATGTTAATCTCATTCCATAAAAATAGCATCAGCCACATAAATTGTATCATAATTATAACCGTGGACAAGTCTAAAAGCTGGTTGGGTCTGTGCTTCATTAAGGGATAAATATCAGAAGAAGACCATCTGTATTGTGGGGGGGGGGGGGGGGCACTAGGGGAAATAATGGCAGAAGATGAACCACATTGGTGATCATGGGAAACTAAGGGCAGAAGATGAACCACATTGGTGATCATGGGAAACTAAGGACAGAAGATGAACCACATTGGTGATCATGGGAAACTAAGGGCAGAAGATGAACCACATTGGTGATCATGGGGGACTAAGGGCAGAAGATGAACCACATTGGTGATCATGGGGGACTAAGGGCAGAAGATGAACCATATTGGTGATCATGGGGGGGGGGGGGCAGAAGATGAACCACATTGGTGATCATGGGGGACTAAGGGCAGAAGATGAACCACATTGGTGATCATGGGGGACTAAGGGCAGAAGATGAACCACATTGGTGATCATGGGGGACTAAGGGCAGAAGATGAACCATATTGGTGATCATGGGGGACTAAGGGCAGAAGATGAACCATATTGGTGATCATGGGGGACTAAGGGCAGAAGATGAACCATATTGGTGATCATATGGGAAGGGGAATAAGGGCAGAAGATGAACCATATTGGTGATCATTGTGGGGGGGGGGATAAATACAGAGGAAAACCAATATGGTGATCCATGGGGGGGGGGGTGCAAGAGGAAATAAGGGCAGAAGATGAACCACATTGGTGATCATGGGGGGGGGGGAGATAAAAGCAGAGGAAAACCCGTGATTGGGGGGGGGGGGGGGGCTTGAAAGGGAAATAAGGGCAGATGATGAATCACATTGGTGATCATAAAGGGGGGGGGGGGGGCAGAAGATCAACCATATTAGTGATCATGAGGGGGCAAAAAGGGCAGAAGATAAACCATATTGGTGATCATGAGGGGGCAAAAAGGACAGAAGATAAACCATATTGGTGATCATGAGGGGAATAAGGGTAGAAGATAAACCATATTGGTGATCATGAGGGAAGAAATAAGGGCAAAAGATAAGCCATATTGGTGATCATGAGGGGGAAAAGGGCAGAAAATGAACCACTTTTGGTGATCATGAGGGGGAAATAAGGGCAGAGAAAAAAAACATCCTAATAATGATATGTAAACTCAAAGATGTAAATGTTTTTTTTTAAAAACCCATTTACCTGTGTCTCTTTACAGATGTTTTCTCCACCTGCTCCGGCTGCCACAAGTGCAGTTAAAAATGGCATGACAGAGAGTGGCAGCTTATTTGCCCATGGGTATAAAACTACAGGTGAGAATATATTTTGTGGTGTTGACTGTGGGCATTTGTACAGAAGTTGCAGAAAGTTTAAAACCACCAAGTAAATTGATTTATCCATATTGTTATAGAGCTTGCATTGAGCGCTTTCTTTTAGGGGCCCATTGAAGGCAGTTTTTGAAGTCATCATTCTGTCCTAAAATAGTAGTTGATGCAGTATATAGGGGTGTGCAAAAACCAGTAATTTACTTGGTGGTCTTACATTGTTAACCCTGATTGTAGTCTGTGCCCACAGATGTGATTGTAGGTTGGCATAAAACAAATTAAAAAAAGAATAAGATGGCCAACACTCTATTGGAACCTGCAGGTTTGTGAGGAAATGAACAGATAGATCGGTTGGCTGGTTCTGCATTTATGATGGTGAATTGGTGTATAACACGCTAGATGTGGTCAAGACCCTTTGGGAGTAAGTGATCAGTATCACGGGTAGTTAATTGTGGCCTGGATATAATGGTTTAGCAGGAAGGGACTAGGGTATCCAGCCGACATTAAGCGGAAAGGCAGATATGTAAATCAAACAACTACTGGCAGCATTAGAGCTCTTCATTGGTGGAAGTTGGGCGATGGAGCGTTACCAGTAATGTCCTAAGTGATGTGATGTCAATCCCTAACTAATCTCCTCTGGCGTTGGTTAGGACACACACATTGAGAAAACTTGCATATTAGTTTAACTGGAATGTCCTTGCACTAGAACACATACACTCATGGATCAAAAACTGCACAAAGAAGGGAACTAGAATGACAAGTGAATGAGGTAAAGAGGATTTGGGGGACACCTAATGCCAAGGCTAGAGCGACTTTGTGTGAGTTGGTTAAGACTGCTGGACTGACAAATCATGAGGAGAAGAAGGCAGACAAAGCAGCCTGTCCTCTTTTGGTTCTAGGGTCCCATTTTGGGGGGAAGAGTGAAAGAATAGACCCGCTGTCCCTTCCATAACAAGCATGATCTGAAAGGCAGCTGTTTAAGGGTTTGATAAAATCAGATGTAGTGTGTAGAAAGATGGAGATGTTACAGCCAACCTGTAAACCACAGTGCAACATGCCAAGTACCCTGTGAGCAAACACAGAAGAAATTATAGCAGTTAACTGGAGTAGAAAGAGTTAAAGCCATATCTCCTAATCATTACTCCAGCCATGTTGGGATTCCGTTACAACAGTAAACACAGTCAAGATAAAAACAGCACGTCTCCCACTCAGTTTCTACAGTAAACACAAATGAGATGTAGCAACCTTCTAGGGCAGAAAGTGGTAAACAAAGACATATTTACTAGTCATTCTCCAGCCATGTTGAGAATCCATTAGTTACTACAGACAGATAAGATGTAGCAACCTACTAGGGAAGAAAGAGGTAAACAAATACTTATCTCCCACACAGTTACTACTGTAAACACTGATAAGATGTAGCAACCTACTAGGGAAGAAAGAGGTAAACAAATACTTATCTCCCACACAGTTACTACAGTAAACACTGATAAGATGTAGCAACCTACTAGGGAAGAAAGAGGTAAACAAATACTTATCTCCCACACAGTTACTACTGTAAACACTGATAAGATGTAGCAGCCTACTAGAGAAGAAAGAAGTAAACAAAGACTTATCTCCCACACAGTTACTACAGTAAACACTGATGAGATGTAGTAACCTACTAGGGAAGAAAGAGGTAAACAAAGACTTATCTCCCACACAGTTACTACAGTAAACACAGATAAGATGTAGCAACCTACTAGAGAAGAAAGAGGTAAACAAAGACTTATCTCCCACACAGTTACTACAGTAAACACAGATAAGATGTAGCAACCTACTAGGGAAGAAAGAGGTAAACAAAGACTTATTATCTCCCACACAGTTACTACAGTAAACACAGATAAGATGTAGCAACCTACTAGAGAAGAAAGAGGTAAACAAAGACTTATCTCCCACACAGTTACTACAGTAAACACAGATAAGATGTAGCAACCTACTAGAGAAGAAAGAGGTAAACAAAGACTTATTATCTCCCACACAGTTACTACAGTAAACACAGATAAGATGTAGCAATTTACAAGGGCAGAAGGAGTTAAACAAAGACATATAAGACATATCTTCCAGTCATTCTCCAGCCATGTTGGGGTCTGTTACTACATCACAGACACTACCAATTATGAGGATGATGTATGTGGCTGACACAAATGAGAAACAATAATGAGCCCACATGAGCAAGAGGAAGCAGCGAATAGGAGAAACCAGTCCCAAAGGACGGCACGTAAATGAATGGAGACACCATCTGGTTGCGACATCGCCTGGTCGGAGAAGTTATGTTCAAGAAAAATGCCAATAAGGTGGCAAAGAAGAATGGATCCTGGGAAGTCTTTTGAGAATTTCTAATTGGCCCATCTGTATGACTTGCAGAAAACACAAACAGATCCAGTGTTATCATTAAACTGAAAAAAATTAGAGGAGGAGGAGAGAGAGAGTACATCAATTAAGACAAAGCCAGTTTCAGGAGAGAGAAAGGAGGTTTGGGGAGGGGGTGGGAAGTAGAGCAGTTTGAACAGAGCCAGTTTCTAGAAAGAAACACAAGGAGAGATAAAAACCAGCAGTTAGAACGGAGCCAGTTTCAGGAGAGATGGGGTGGGGGTGGCGAGCAGCAGTTAGAACAAAGCCTTTTTTAAGAAGAGAGTACAGCAGTTAAAACAGAGCCAGTTTAAGGAGAGAGTACAGCAGCTAGAACAGAGCCAGTTTCAGGAGAGAGTACAGCAGTTAGAACAGAGCCAGTTTCAGGAGAAAGTACAGCAGCTAGAACAGAGCCAGTTTCAGGAGAGAGTACAGCAGTTAGAGCAGAGCCAGTTTCAGGAGAGAGTACAGCAGTTAAAACAGAGCCAGTTTCAGGAGAGAGTACAGCAGTTAAAACAGCCAGTTTAAGGAGAGAGTACAGCAGCTAGAACAGAGCCAGTTTCAGGAGAGAGTACAGCAGTTAGAACAGAGCCAGTTTCAGGAGAAAGTACAGCAGTTAGAACACGGCCAGTTTCAGGAGAGAGTACAGCAGCTAGAACAGAGACAGTTTCAGGAGAGAGTACAGCAGTTAGAACAGAGCCAGTTTCAGGAGAAAGTACAGCAGTTAGAACAGAGCCAGTTTCAGGAGAAAGTACAGCAGCTAAAACAGAGCCAGTTTCAGGAGAGAGTACAGCAGTTAAAACAGAGCCAGTTTCAGGAGAGAAGGGGAGGGGAAGTGAGAGTACAGCAGTTAAAACAGAGCCAGTTTCAGGAGAGAGTACAGCAGTTAAAGCAGAGCCAGTTTCAGGAGAAAGTACAGCAGCTAAAACAGAGCCAGTTTCAGGAGAGAGTACAGCAGTTAAAACAGAGCCAGTTTCAGGAGAGAAGGGGAGGAGAAGTGAGAGTACAGCAGTTAAAACAGAGCCAGTTTCAGGAGAGAGTACAGCAGTTAAAACAGAGCCAGTTTCAGGAGAGAAGGGGAGTGGGAGTGAGAGTGCAGCAGTTGGATAGAAGCAATTTCAAGAAAAGGCAATTTCAAGAAAGAAGAACAAAGAGAGTACAACAGTTATGGCAGAGCAAGTTTTAAGAGGGGGAAAGAGAGAGAGAGAGAGAGAGAGAGAGAGAGTACAACAGTTGGGACGGAGCAGTTTCAAAAAAAGAGAGGAAAAGAACAATTCGGACAATTCTAAGGGAGTAAGAGCAAGTCAATAAGGGGGAAAGGGGGTGGGGGTCAACAATTTGTACAGCACCTTTCAAGACAAAGCAAGTTAATTAAGAGAGGGAGGAAAGAAAATGAGAGGTTGCACAGTGAGGACACAGCAATTGATTGGAGACGAAGAGGGAGTATAGTAATTTGGAAGAGCGAGTTAGAGTACAATAATAAGGACCCAGTTTCGAGAGAGGGAGGAAGTAAGAGAGACAAGAGTGAGTGAGAGAAGGAAGGAGGAAGTCAGGATGTGTGTGGGAAGGTCAGGATGGGGTGGGATCTTTTAGCTGGCCCTTTGCCCTTGATGGTTGCCAGAAATGTTTTCATTTTCTGTTTCTGATGAAATGACAACACTTCACTAGTGTAACTGGTAACATTGTTAGACGACATGACATCAAGGTTGTGACAGACATGTTTGAACTGGCAGTTCATAGGTGAACCTGTGTTTATTCAACAGCCTGCAGAAGTCTATGGCTGTAGGCTCCACAACTGTCATATTTTTTTTTTCTGTCCCTGATCTCTCGGACGTAAGCTGCCAGCTTAATCATCCGAGACAGAGTGGGAAATTATACTACCAGACAGGCTGTGGGAACACGATAACACTTTGCACCTGATTCGTTGATGAACATAAGATCAAATGGTTTGGTCACCTCTTAAAAATGTATCCACAACTACCAATACTTAACAAGGTGTTAAGTGAAAGCATGAGAATGCAACAGGAGAAAACAATTGATGACATTAAAGACATTGCACATTGTAATGGAGAAACAAAGCCATTGTGCCAGGGCTTTTTTCATTCTTTGGAAAGCAAAGGAAAGATTGACTTAGAAACAATAATATCAGGAGGAGAGGTGGCACAAAACCAATACTGAACTTTATAGGCAGACAAATCAAATAGTTTGGACATGTAACAAGATGTACCATAGAAAGCAGTGTTATACAGATACAATGGTAACAGAGCTAGAGGTTGACCACGCAGAATATGGACTGCAGAAATATTAGACACTGAAAAGTACTCTATACGAAGTGAAAAGAAGGCCTGTTCCAGAGACCTCTTCCTGCCCTGGTGCTGAAAGGCATTCCAGGAGTAGAGAAAAGGAGGAGGGAGGAAAAGAAAAAGATTTTCCTCCCAGCTGTTCCTTCTGTTTCATCTTTTTGAACAGCTCTTTTTATCCCTAATTTCTCTTTTTAACAGAACATGGATTTCCTGCCCAGGACATTTTCGGGTGTGGGGTAACATTGAGCTGGCTGATAAATGGCTGCTGCTGCTGCTGTGAATGCTCTGGGCACAAAATCAGTTGCAGTAGTTGCACATGTTTCCTATTGTTGGGCTTTCTGGTCCTAGTTTTGTTGTATATGGTAACTTCTTGATTATCAGCTCCTCCTGTGTAGGTTCTAGGCTCTCATTTTGGGGGAAATAAGAATAGACTCAACTGCCTTCTTAACCAGCATTTCTATCAAGGCGACTGATTACGGGTGTTTCCTTGAGAGTTGGATGTCATCCTCTTGAGAGGCGAGGCACATACAATGTGTGTGAATTTAAATTAGCCGTATCTGTCGAATGGATGTACATGCACAACTCAGGTTCTGGAACAAGACCAGAGTCCAGTTGGGGAACAAGACCAGAGTCCAGTTGGGGAACAAGACCAGAGTCCAGTTAGGGAACAAGACCAGAGTCCAGTTGGGGAACAAGACCAGAGTCCAGTTGTGGACAACCACCATAACTTTTCCACTCAAGTTCGCAACCCCTGTGAAAGCTAAGAAGAAGTATCCGCTGAAATACAGTAACTCATATTTCCCTCTTATACTTGCTTATTCCTGACATGTTAAATACTTCAGGTCTGGTAGAAGGCAGTCAGTGGAACAGTGGCCAGTCTGCGGCCTTTGACAGTAGAGTGAGTATTTCTTTATTATTGCTCTTTAGGTTTTATGCTTTTCTCCTCCTCCTCCTATTCTTTTTCCTATAGTTCTGCTTCTCTTTCTTTCTCCTGCATTTTTTTTCTTCCTTCCTCTCCCACTATTTTCCCTTTCTTGTTTATTCTGTGTGTTTCTTCTATTCACTAATCTTCCTTCTCGTTTTAGTTATCAACCTGAATATATTTAAAGACAGCAGCAGTCAACTTGAGGTTTGTTGACATCTCAGTAGAATTTTTTCTGTCCTCAAATGGAGAAGATATAGACTTAACATAATGTTTTGGACAAATATGTCAGATCTGTAAAATTGGATGTGCATGCAACTCAGGTTCTGTAACAAGAAAAAAGTCCAGAGGTGGACGAAATAACCAGAACTTTAATGAAGTGTACATGAAGAAGTAGATAAGAAACAATATTCTGTTCCTTCACTTGCCCTATGTTGTTGTTAGGATCTGGGTATCCCCATCTTTATTATCTGCTGTAAGTCACTAGTTAACATTTATTCAATCCCTTCTGCAGTCTGTTTGACAGCAAACCACTTTGACTTTGTTTCTGTTCAGAACAGCATTGGCTAATGACTCAGTGTAAAACCATTGGTAAAACCACAAACAGTCAACACTGGTTTGCAGTGAGGATGTAAGGGACGTGCAGTCAACTCATAAGTCACTAACTGTTATACTATACAGTTGTTGTTGTCGTCTGTTGCCATGTTTCCCCCTGTGTTAGCTGTCAGAAACATTGATGGGTGGGGTATGGTAGACCCATTGCCCCCTCTCTGCCCACGCTCACACTCGCCCACCCATCTGTATTTCATGGAAGTCAGCTAATTAGAAGTGTTTCCCTAATAGTTGGAGTTCATCTGCTTGAGAGGCGAGCAACCACCTTTCTGCTACTTACAGATAAGCCAGATCTATTAAACGGATGTGCATGCAAAACTTAGTTATTGAACAAGACCAAAGTTCAGAAATGGATAAACAACCAAAACTTTCTGCCAGAGTTTACAGCCAGTGAATGCAAGAAGAATTTTCATTTTGAAAATACTAATCTTGAACATAAAGGGTGTTTTGATTATTATAAGTACTGATTTTTCTTTCTTTAACCAGTTTGTCCTCTACTATAAATTCAATTTGATGTTTACAGGTACTTTATGGTTTGGTATTGAGTTTAGTGTGTCAGAACTCCTTTGCACTCACTTTCTTTGTCTCTTTGTCTGTCCGCTCCTGTCTTTCTGCACACACACAATACTTGTGTTTTCTCTCTGTCTGTTTCTTCACACACACCCTCTTTCTCTCTCCACACTCTTTCTCCAGACCCACTCTTTTTCACTTTATCTACACACAGACTGTCTGTTTCTCTGTCCAGTCTCTCTCTCTCTCCAGTATTTTCTCTCTTCTCTCTAATTCTCTCTGGAGAGAAAGGGAGGGAGGGGGTGAGAGAGAAAGAGAGAGAGACTCAATCCAGCAAGTTTTCATTCAGTAATTGTTATCCTGGTCATTCCACAGTATGATGACCATAATGGACAGTACAATGGCACTGGCGCTGAACATATTGAGCATTTTCTAGGTCCTAGTGGTGCAGAAGGTATGTGGATGCTTCTCCTTTTTCCTTACCTGCTCCTCTGTCTTTGCGTCCTCCTCTTTCTTCACTTCATCCTCCATTTCTTCTCCTGTTTTCTCTGTGCGTGTTTGTTTTCTTCCTCATGTTTCCTGGTGCTGCGTTTCTTCTGCCTGCTTTCCCCCTGCCTGCTTCCCTCCTCCTTTTTATGCTTGTTTTCAGTCTTTTGTTTTCTCTCTAAATATTTAGTTACTTCTCTTGCTCCCCCTTTCATTTCACGTTGCCTGTGCTCTGTATAAGGACTTTTTCTCACTCACTGGCTGTCAAAAGATTTTTTACATTACTGAACCTGCTGCTTGCATTTGTTTAAGATATTTCATGAATACTCCCCTTGAATGATCTTTTAATTGGCACCTTTCTGTCTTTTTTTACAATAGTATTATATTGTGAGGCATGGAAATCCAAGACCACCAGGGACCAGGGATGATGTTATTTCTCTTCACAACACAACCCTGGGGAAGATTGTGTTGTCCATGCAGCATGATCTCTTTCTTTTTCTTTCTTTCTTTCTTTCTTTCTTTCTTTCTTTCTTTCTTTCTTTCTTTCTTTCTTTCTTTCTTTCTTTCTTTCTTTCTTTCTTTCTTTCTTTCTTTCTTTCTTTCTTTCTTTCTTTCTTTCTTTCTTTCTTTCTTTCTTTCTGTCTTTCTTTCTTTCTGGAAGGGTAACACCTATACATGTTGAAGCAAAGCATACTGCAAGGTAACACCTATACATTTGAAGCAAAGCATACTGCAAAATCTGCCGGATCAGAAGATCAGTGCTTTATCTGTCGGCCTGTGTGTGTGTGTCCCTCCCAGACCAGCTGCCAGCAAAGGCTGAATACCTAGTCTGTCCTGTCATGTCATCCACAATAAGACTAATATCCTGCCTCGTTTTGCTGCTCCACCAGAAGCCATTGGCACAGTAAGAGATGTCAGGCTTGGTATATGCTCCCCAACATTCCACATTAACAGAGAACAGGTGGTACTAGATACTCTCATACTGCTCAGTTACATCTGACCAAGGCCTGGCTGAAATTCTCATGCTCACTTCTTTGTAGTTTATATATCTGTGAATTCCAACATTTCAGACAAAGGAGGCGACCTGTACTCGGGACCTGGATATAGAGATGTCCTGCACCCTCAGGTAGGCCAGACAGGATTAGAAATTATGGTAGTATTAATAAGCTAAAACAAATTAATAAAGATACATATAGAAACAGGATATGACATAATGTTTGGCAAGAGATTATCATCATATGATTTAAACAGTGCAGTTTTACTTTTTTTGTAACATTTATAGAAGTGCAATTTTACTGTTTGTTACATTTAGGGCAGTGCAATTTTACTATTTATAATATTTATTGCGGTGTAATTTAACTGTTTATAATATTTATGGCAGAGTAATTTTGCTGTTTGAAATGTATAACAGTATAATTTTACTGTTTGTCATAATTATGGTAGTGTGATTTTACTAGTTGCAAGCTTTTTAGCAGTGGCTGTACACTGTAGAGGATTTATGGTAGTTTTACACATATAGTAAAATATTGTTAGCATGAACTTGTTTAAGACAAACACTTAGTCCCGGCAAAAATGTATTATTCTTTCTTCTTCTTCACATTCACTGGCTGTAAACTCAGGCAAAAAGTTCTCGTTGTTTATCCACTGCTGTACTTAAGGTTTGTTCAGGAATTTGAGTTTTGTGGCTTCTTTTTATGCAGGCTTTTGGTTTCCTTGCTTTCAGGTCTTTGAAGAAAAGACCCTGTGAACTGCACAGAGGGTTTATATCCTTTCCCCAAACAAGGCCCTGGAACCCACATAGGAAAAGTATTATCCATAATACATCTTTTAGTCTCTGGTTAGCACACTTCCTTTAACATGGACTCTTGATTTTTTATCCCTTTTAATTTGTGTTAGCAAGATTATACTTAATTCATTTTACCAATTTGTAGTATCGGAAACTCTTGCATACTGTATGCTTCAGACAAACAAAAGGATTGTCTCTTCATTTGTACTTAGCCATCTCACCCTGTGAGAAAGATCATGAATCTATCATAATTGTTTGAAAAAATACTTTTAACAAAAAAATAATCATATTACAGAGGTCACCAATAATTATTTTACAAATGTATTTACTACATTTGTGAATTTGTTTTGAAATATGTATAAACATACAATTAACACTCATGACCTCCATCATTGAGGCTTATGGGAAAATATAGCATTAACATGGCTTTTAAAAATGCCAATGGAGTCATAAGGGAAAATACCGAAATCCTAATTTTAGTTACTATATTCATAACCTGGCCTATTAAATTCTTCGCAGGCACGTACTTTGACCAGTTTAATTAACTGCGCTTTTCTAGAACCTACAGACATGGGGATATGTTGGCATTTACCAGGATGGGCATAGATATGACTAGATTTAGACCTCTTGGTGTGAAAGGGTTAATTGTTGTCTTGATTGTATAGGTTAATTAATTGATTCTCTCATTGCAGGGTTTGTTGCCTAGCTCTCTGTCCTCTGATGTTGTGGCTGGTGGAAAAACCACATGTCCACCATACTACGCTTACAGCAAACGGCCTTTGGAAGAGTCTCCAAGAGGTAAGGGACCCTTTTGTGATGTTTTCATTTTGACTTTAAAAAAAAATCTGCTGCAGTGCATCCACTGCAGACTAGGACAGTTTTATGTGGTGACGCTCCAATCGTTTTCACAGTGTGACTCTACTTTCTGAAAGCGACAAAATAGTCTTTTTTTAACCCACCTGTCATGGGAATTAAGCCCTGGTAAACTTTGAGGATTGCAATGTGAAACCAGTTCACTAACTTCTGAGCCACACCATTGAAGGTTAATTGATAACTGAAATTCTTTGACTGCTGGGGTGTACATTTTTGGCCTGTTAAGAGACACGTATTGGCATCTCTGGCGTAGCCGTTTAAAACTTGCTTTGTTATGCTGAGTTGCTAGGTTCGATCCCAGCTGCTGGCAGCCGTCGCCTTGTGTTTGTTTCAACAGTGTCCCTAGTAAAATCACAAACAGCCAAAATAATGCTATTTGGTTCTGCAATGTCCTATAAAGGACACGCAATAAGTTTTTGTTTTTAGGACATTCCTGTGAAAAGATAATAAGGCCTTGGAAGAAGCATGATCTCTGTGTGGGTTACAGGGTCCCATTGTAGGGTAAACAAGAATAGATGTTCACACAACACTCAGGTTCTGGAACAAGTCTGTAAAGTCCAGAGGTAGTTGAACAGTTAAAAACTTTCCACCGAAGTTTACAGCTGCCGAACGCGAAGAAGAAGCAGAGATTTGTAGCACTGCACCTTACGAAGTATTGTATTAAGAGGTGAGTTAGGGTTGGGCTTGGAGTAGTAGCCACAGTACTGTAGTCACAAAAACCAGCTGTGAACAGGGATGCATGCAAAACTGCTGAACTACAGGGTTCATCCTAGTCAGGATCTGTTTACACTTATACACCGTCCTCATATAAATAGGTTCCAAAGTAGAGCCTGGCCAGCCTCAATAAAATAAAAAGTATTTTTTATTCATTAAAGTTGGAGTACATCTGCCTAAGAGTCGAGGAACCAGTAGCCTTCGCAGTAGTAAACCAGATCTGTAAAACATTTGTGCATGCAAGACTCAAATCCTGAAACAAGATTACAGTTTTGGTGAACAACCAGGATTGTCTGCTGGAGTTGTCAGTCAGTGAATGCAGAAAGAAGAATAACTATAAAGACACTGAACCCACAGGGTTAAAAGAAAACAGACAGACGAGGTCTTGAGATGAGAGTGAAAGAAATTGCAAACTGTGGTGTAAGCTGCATGGGGTGGCAAAGAATAGGACATTTTGATTGAATTGTTTGAGATTCTGTGCTCCATTTGGAGATAAAGGGAAGAAGAAGAAGCCGTAAAGAAAGCTTGTTAATAAATATATATATTTATGATATTCTGTACCTGAGTTTATTTTCCATATGTTCTCATGATTGGACTGAAACTTTTGTTTAGTCCAATCCACAGTTGTTTGTTCTTATGTCTGTCTTGTGTACCGTCAGTTATGTTACCCATGTCATGTATCATTGAACATCATATTTGTTAACAGCCATACCCATGTTTCAAAATCTCTGTTGAAGTATTCAGTTTGATTCAGAGGCGATTTGGCATCAGACCGCTTTACATTGATTTTGACGGTGGTATGGAGCACTGGAAAATCTAGCGACGACTGGAAATTTAACTGGTAGAAGAGGCAGAGGCAGACCAAGAGAAATGATAGGGGATGTCTTAAGGCAGTGGTGTGGAGGAATATCATCACTGGAATTGATCCAGAACACTAAAGATCGAGATCTGTGAAGATGCATGAACGCCTATGTCAGCGGGCACGGAACTACTGAATGCCTTGTGAAACCACAAACGTCCGCCAAATGCTGGGGTTGGTTTGCAGTTTCCAGTAAAAGATATACACAGCTGACTTTGTTTTTCCTTCTTCAAAAGTAACAATTCAGATGTTCATCTAGCCTAATGCTTAACTGTCCTAAATCCTTTCCTGATTTCCCACTGCCTTTCTTCTTTGGTCTTCCCCTGCCTCTCTTAAAAGTCATCTTTTTTTCCCCACCATGCTTGATTGACCTCTCTAAAGGCAATTATAAACATGATAGTTATTTATGTAATCTTTGCAGGGTGTTGCAGGACCAACCCCATAATTTTTTTGTCCGGTTATGAAATTCATTGATCAATTTTATGTTTAGTAGTTTGCCATTGCTTTCTCGATACCACTGTTGAACCTAACACAAGGCTGTCTGCTGTCAAACTGCCTACAGCCTGGGACTGAACTGGGATTTACCAACTCACAACACCTAAGCCACACACATGGACAACAAATAAATATTAATAACAAACACTTGGATGGGCTTGAGTTATGTCTACATTTCTAAATAATAATATATTTTATGAACTGTAAAATGAAATATTTGATTTAATGAAATGGTTGTATTTAATAAACTAGTGTTTTCTTTGTCTTTCAGGTAGCAGATCTAGTGAAAAAATGTCAAATTCCAAGAAGAGGAATGGCACTACGGTGAGTAGAAAGATTTTGTTTGTTCTTTGCATGTTCTTTAACCTGTCCAACAAGTGTAAATATCACTCTCTGTCATTAGATTCACGCACTGTTACTTAATTTTCTAGCTATTTGTGGCAGCTGGTACCAAGGCATTCTCATCAGATGGCCAAACTATCACATCTGATGCTCTGTAATTTCAGTCAAGGGTTATCTCTCATGACTCTGGCAGCTCTTACTATGACATCTCACCTCTCTGTTATTTTTGTTCCATTCATTCTATGTTTGGTACTAGTAGCAAAATGTCAGAGAGAAAAAAAAATAGTTTTTGTAAGATTTGCCGGGGCAGACTTGTCTTTCTATGTATGTCAGAGGTAGAGTTAGTTGTGCCTGCACCTGATTTACCTAGGTTTGTTTGTTTGTTTTAGTATCCAGAAGCTATGAGTTGTTAACCCTTAGGCTCGGTATTATGGATATTGAAACCTTTCGGCCTTGATTCCATTTTAAATACCGTAAATCTGGGAGAAATGTGGCTTTTCTGACCACCCCCGGGAGTGAACCCGGACCACAAGGAGTTCGTTACCCGCTCACTGCGCAATCCGGTTTAGCCAACTACGCTAGAGAGATGGGCGATTTACCTAGGTAGATGTAGGTGTCTTGTGTCTGTGAGAGGTAGTGTTGTCCTAGCACCTGATTTACCTTGGTAGATATAGGTATCCATCTGTGTGTCAGAGGTGGTGTTAGATGTCTCAGCACCTGATTTACCTTGGTAGACGTAGGTATCATTCTGTGTGTCAGAGGTGGTGTTACTTGTCTCACCGCCTGGTTTACCTTAGTAGATATAGGTATCATTCTGTGTGTCAGAGGTGGTGTTAGATGTCTCAGCACCTGATTTAACTTGGTAGATATAGGTATCATTCTGTGTGGAGAGTTGGTGTTAGATGTCTCAGCACCTGATTTACCTTGGTAGATATAGGTATCATTCTGTGTGTCAGAGGTGGTGTTAGTTGTCTCACCGCCTGGTTTACCTTGGTAGATATAGGCATCATTCTGTGTGTCAGAGGTGGTGTTAGATGTCTCAGCACCTGATTTACCTTGGTAGCTGTAGGTATCATTCTGTGTGTCAAAGTTAGTGTTAGATGTCCCAGCACCTGATTTACCTTGGTAGACGTAGGTATAATTCTGTGTGTCAGAGGTGGTGTTAGATGTCTCTACTTTAGTAGATGAAGGTATCTTTGTGTCTGTGAGAGGTGGTGTTATTTTTCCCTGCACCTGATTTACCTTGGTAGACATATAGGTGTCAGAGGTGGTGTTAGTTGTCCCAGCACCAGATTTAAACAATCCAGTTTTTTTTTTTAAACTTTTGTGTCATCCTCTTCTGAACATCTTTAAATTCAGTATATCTCTCATGATTTAACTGACAATGAAATCCACCTGCCTGGCTGATTTCTCTTCTAACAGCTTATAGGCCAGAGCTTATATAACGAGCATCCCGGGAAAAAAAAATCATGCTGGGGCTTATTTTCAATTAGTTCTCTTTTTCGGGGATATGCTGTATTTTTGGGGGCACAATGTGAGCTGGGGGAAAAACTTGAGCATATTATGCAACAGGAAAGTGAGAGAGGCAGGGTGATACCAAATAAGATGTTTTGCTGGAGGAGTATAATATTTGTGTGTGTGTGTGTGTATATATATATATATATATATATATATATATATATATATATATATATATATATATATATATATATATATATATATATATATATATATATATATATATATATATATATATATATATAATCCTTGCTAACCGATAAGTTCCATGTGAATGATGCTGGCGAATGCAACTGACATGCTGGTACTTTACGCACTCTCATGTTAATGATTCAACAAAAGCTCGCAAATAATATTTGCTATGAGCTGTAACAATTTATCATTGATACTCAGCAATATATTGGGCACAATATCTTCTTCTAGAGGAGAAGTCGGCATAGAATCATTGAAAGGCCAGTGAAATGGGAAACAAATGAGTTGAGAATGGTAGAACGTCCAAGAGAAAGAGAAGAAAAAAAACCTCAAACAAACATTGTTGAGAGAGGCTAAAGGTAAGGTGCTGGACAAGATTCCATCCAGGATCCTGAAAGAATTGCACAGGATAGAGTGCAATGGAGAACCAGACTGCGGGCCCTGGGTCATATAAAATGGCACAGCAAGATGATGATACTGTGTTTCAGTGCAGATGTATACATGCACGTACAGAGGCAGACATACATATGTGTGCATTATTTCCTCCGTTCTCTCTCTCTCATTCTCTGTGTCTCTGCACAATAACAGGTTTTTTTTCCCACAAACACACTTTCACTCATTCTATACACACACATATAAAACACACACATGTACGCGCACACACACATAGGTACGTCTCCACCTCCACACACACCCCCCCCCCCCCCCCCCCCCGACTATGAAACACTTGTCTTGTTCCCACGTTTCTGCCTCATGTTGACAACACAGAAGCCATTCTCTGCTTGGATCACATGTCACCGAAGCCTGACAGTCAGTACACCTAGTAGAGAGGTGGATGTGTGGCTTCTGACATGTTTTATTTCCATTCTCTGCGGGGAGACTCTTGTGTTGATATATCTTGTTAGGACCTGTTGTGAAAACAATTACCACCCCCCCCCCCCCCCCTCCCTTCCTCCTCCTCCTCCATTACCATTAGCGTAATTAGACTTTTCTTCTTCTTCTTCTTCGCGTTCTCCAGCTGTAAACACCGCTGCAGAATTCCTGGTTGTTCATCCACTTCTGGATTTAACTCTTTTCCCAGAACCTGTGTCTTGTACTCACATCAGTTTTGCAGGTTTTTCTTATTTGTATGCAGACCTCGCAGGCAGATGTACTCGAACTTAGAAACAACCCTAATTAATCAACTCTTACGACACGCTTGTTTGGGAGCAGTGGGTCTTCTTTTTTTATTGACCACTGAGGGGCCCTAGACACATAAAAATATATATAACAGCAACATTTTAGGAATACTATTACTCATCAGTATGTGTGCTGGAAAATTACTCTTTACTTAGTCGACCCTCTTCTACCTTGGGGTGTAGAGGTTTGCCAGAGAGATCACCAGGCATCTCTATCCGCAGTTTTCGGGCTTTGATCCATTTCAGTCCTCTTGTCAGTTAGGGACTTTTTTGTCTTCCCAGCAGACCCTGGGTCGCCCTGGAGGTCTGGTTCCCTGGTTCTTAGCCTGCTATGCCTGCCATGGTGGCCGATATTCTCCCATTCTGCATACCAAACCATCGAAACTGGGACTGATCCACTGGGGTTTGTAAGGACTGGGTATCAAGATCTTGACTTATTATCTGATTGCGGACTTTGTCCCTTCCTGTCACTTGGACCACTTTTTTCAGATATCTAATTTCTGAGCACTGAAACTGGCTTCTGTGAGCCGTTGTTCATTGCCCATGACTCACGCCCATAGGTCAGGACTGGTAATAGGTAGAGCGGTAAACAGCTATTTTCGTCCTCGTGCCACTTTCTCTTTTGCTTAAAAACCCTCGGTTTATGGTCTGGAAGAGTCTCCTAGCAGCTGTTTCGTGTAGCCAGCTCGTTCTTAATACCTCCATTTCGGTCTAATACAACTCCAAGGTATTTGAACTGGTTGACCTGCTCCAATGCACACTGTTCTATCATGATCTGGTGTTTCTTCTCTCTCTTGAGATCACCATGGTTTTAGTTTTGGAGATACTGATGGTCATTCTCAAGCTCTTCCTTCCAGACAAGTAAGTTGGACTGAAGGTGTGCCTCTGATTTAGCTGACAGGGCCACATCGTCTGCAAATGGTTGGAAAATGACAACAGGAATAATAAATAAAATAGAGACTGGGAAGGAAAAGAAAATGCTCATCGCTGGCAAACATTATTATTAGAGGAAGAAGATGGAGATGGCTTGGTTATTTAGCAGCATACCTCATGACACGTTGGCCAGAACAGCTTTCCGATGGACGACAGATGGGGAAAAGAGACATGGGCAATCTAAGGAAACATGGAGAAAATCAGTAGAAAGGTAAATGGAGAGTAAATAAACAAGAGATATGGATGCATGTCGGCAGCAAAACAGATCATTTGTGAAAGAGTGCCTTATTTGTCACCAGCAGCAAACCAGATCATTTGTGAAAGAGTGCCTTTTTTGTCACCAGCAAACCAAATCATTTTTGAAAGAGTGCCTTTTTTGTCACCAGCAAACCAGATCATTTGTGAAAGAACGCCTTATTTGTCACAGCAAACCAGATCATTTGTGAAAGAGCGCCTTATTTGTCACCAGCCACATGAAACGGATGCATCTGAGCGCACATTCGTCTTTAAAAGTATGAGTTGTGCCGTCTCCGCAGTGGAAGATGACTTTTGAGGCACAAATCTCTATTATGGCGCGACTCTTATACAACTGTTCGTGAAATAGGAAGGTGCATATAAGAAATCCTCAGTTGGTTCACATATGTAAGAGAAACAGAAAGATGTACTTTAGGAAAATGGCAGTTGATCTACAGCTTTAAACGAAATAGAAAGGTGTAGTATTGGAAAGTCGTAGTTGGTTTGCAAAGTTAGAAAGGAGGCGGTTTAAATTGAGGGCTGGGACATGTCCAGCTAGATTAACTAGACTGCACAGCATATTTCTCCTTCGATGTTAACAACAGTCTCACTCTCGCGCAAAATCGTTCATTACTTATCCAGGCATAAGGAAGAGTTGACAGTTCCACCTAGAATAACCAAGCAACTGAACGTAGGTTTCTTTGCCAATCTGAAGATAACATGTTGTTTCTGCTCTCGCCTGCATTTATTACGTTAATAACGTAAAATTATGTTGAATCAAATTTTGTGTCTCAATATTAGGTCAATCACTTCTGTCCCAAAGTGTCTTTGGTGAACTCCTTCAGACCTTAGTATTTGTCCATTTTAAACTCGGCTGCTTGAAAAGGAAGTTGAAAACAACACCTGCTAGGACTGAAAGTGTACACAAAATTGAACGTTTCAGGCCGGCGCCAGTACGCTTGCCGATCTGTGTTCTTGTCTCCCCCCTGCCCCCCCCCTCCCCCCGACGCCGGGTGTCCATGAAAGACATTTAACCACAGGACGCCGAAAGGAGACTGGAAACTCGTGCACGAACTCAGTAGCACGGCCAAAACCCGTGCTGTGTTTGCAGCTACCTTCATATTCGTCACAGGGTATGCAGGCGTTGTTAGTAATGAAAGAGCTGATGGACTATCAGGTGCTGCATTAATTGAAGATGATCAGCACATGAGTCACGCAGACATTGTCATTGCCTCTTAGAGAGATAGGACGTTCTGAGGATTTTGGAAGCAACATGTCCATATCACTTCTAAGAATACGAGAATTGGGAGTAAAGATCGGCACAGCCAATGCATGAGAAGCACACAGAAGTCTTGTTAACCAACATAGGACTGGCGCTATTAACCGCGCGACGCTGATGAACATTTTGAGAGGGGAATCTGAGCGCCTATGGATGTGTCCGGATTGTTGTGAACATAAAATCTAACTCAACACACACACAAATTAGTCTAAACAATAAGTAAAGCTGTTCACGTAGACCATATTTAACAATATAGTTAGGAGTCTCTTCCTCCCTCGCTCTCTTTCCCTCTCCTTTCCTTCCCTATCTCATTGTCTTTCCACTCTCTCACTTGCTCACTCTTCCCTCTCCGATCAACCTCATCACTATGACCGCATGCGTGCCTGTTATTTCCCCCTGGCTGGTTAACCTCCTTCAGCCCCTATATTAAATCACCAGACCCTTATAATCGGCGGAAAGAATTCAGCTGAAGATTATCACCTCTCTCATCATTGCCTGTTTATGGAAATAGCACATTGGTCGATATCTCCACTCTCCTTTTGTGTATGTACATGTGTGAGCAAGCGCCAGATGTGACCACTGGGGTTGTCGTGCTGTGTGTACTTTGTACGCCTGTGTTACGTTTGTGGCGTTATTTCATATTAGGCTGGGTTATTTCATTGGTTATTTCATTTTAGACTTGGTTATTTCAGACTTTGTTATTTCATATTGGTGAAATGAGCTGTGATATTTTTTTTCTCGGCAGTAGAAGTGTCTTTGTATAAGTAAACTGGATGGTAGAGTATATTGTTTGAAATGGTATTTGATACTATAATTTTGAAGTCGTATATATTACTATCCTTCAGAAGTGGCGTGTGTTACTATCCTTTAGAAATGGTATGTGTTGCTACCGTTTAGAAGTGGTATTCGGTACTATCATTTAGAATTGGTATGCGGTAGAAGTGGTATTCGGTACTATAATTTAGGAGTGGTATGCGGTTAAAGGTACTATACTTTAGAAGTGGTATTCGGTACTATCATTTATAATTGGTATGCGGTAGAAGTGGTATTCGGTACTATAATTTAGGAGTGGTATGCGGTTAAAGGTACTATACTTTAGAAGTGGTATTCGGTACTATCATTTAGAATTGGTATGCGGTAGAAGTAGTATTCGGTACTATAATTAGAAGTGGTATGCGGTTAAAGGTACTATACTTTAGAAGTGGTATGAGGTACTATCATGCATAAGCGGTATGTGGTACTATCATTTGGAAGTAGTGTGTATTACTGTGATGTAGAAGTTAAAGTCGAGAGGATCGACTTCATTGCACCGGGTTTTATCCGGTAGGGCTCGGTCTCTCTCCGCACGACTAGCAAAAATAGACCCTTAACCACCACAGCCCATGGTCATGCTGCCCTTAGTTCTCAGGCTTAAAGGCACCCTCGCCTACATCGCAGACATGGTCAACAGTCCCTATGATGCTTGCTGACGGCACCCACTTACTGCTGCTGCTGCAACTACTATTACTACTACGGCGGCTACTGCTGCTACTACTACTTTAATCACTACTGGTGCTCCTGCTACTTCAACTACTGGTGCTACTATTACGCTGCTGCTGCTACTACTACTACTACTGTTACTACTATCAAGCTGCTGCTACTACTACTACTACTACTACTACTACTACTACTGTTACTACTATCAAGCTGCTGCTGCTACTACTACTACTGTTACTACTACTACTGTTACTACTACTACTACTACTACTACTACTACTACTACTACTACTACTACTACTACTACTACTACTACTGTTACTACTACTACTGTTACTACTACTACTACTACTACTGCTGCTGCTGCTGCTGCAGGGCAGTAATAACAGTTCGTTTGAGAAGATGTAGGTATTCGTAATATCATTTGTTTAGACAGTAGGAGTGATCTCATTTGGTTAAATGAGATGTTTTTTTTTCTGCAATAGATAAAAATGGGGCCTTTTTTTTAATGTAGCGTTTTATGTTTAAAGTCTTATGTGTTAGTATATCAGATAGTATATTTGCATGACAAATTTTGACACAGTAGTGGTTTGATATAGCTAATCTAATTTTTAATTTCTAACATGGTAGGCGGGAACGGTACACCACATGTCTTCTGCCCGTAAAGTGTATCGCATATCCTTCACATGACGTTGCAAACGATCTGCAGAATTCCTTCGCTGTTCATGGTTTTACTTAGCAGTTTTATATTCAACAGTTTGCCATTGCTTTCTAACATTCGACAGTCATACCTTTGTCGAAATCAGCGCAAAGTAATCTGCTTACAGGATCGCTCACATCGGATATTGAACCCCCATATGTCAGAATTACGAAGCTTTATTCACATTCCTTCCCACAGACGCCGACCCGCTAGTGTTAAGTGTTTTGAAACCCGCAGGAAAAGTTCCGTTGGATCGTTACATGTTAGTCATTAGTCGCTGATCAAACTTCACGGTAAATAAATCACCCCACAGTTTCTCCGTTCCTATGTCAATAAAAATCACACAAAACGCTTTTCACTGTCCCATTTAAATAACACGGGCAAACGAAATCAGTCCCATCGGCATACAGAAGCTCGCACAGGCAGAGTACATGCACAAGGCGCCTCCACTGAAACATGACCCATGGATAAAGCTTTGACAACTGTTGTCATTCGGCAGGGAAAGAGTAACCGATCAACATATATTGAACTGGCGGATTTAGTATCACAGGTCGATGGTGTAAGAAAGCACTTATGCATTACAACAACAACAACAAAACAAAAAAACGGACACCATGAACAAAAACGAGCGAAGTCAATAGTTTAGTTGATAAATATTACAGTCGGAAAGTTTACCAGGATAGTTTAGTAGTAAGTCATAAGTTTAGTTAATATATACAGAAAAAGTCGAGAGGATCGACTGCATTGCACCGGGTTTTATCCCATACAGCTCGGTCTCTCTCCGCAGAACGGAAAGCCCCCTGCCGGGTGCCTCGCACAATGCAGTGTTATACATCACAATCAAGAAGTACTAGGTCACTAGTTTAGTTTGTAATATTACGGTCTGTAACGTATAAACAGTGTGATGTTATACGTTTTAACCAGTGGTAATTAGTTACGAAAGAGCTGATAGATTGGCTGATTCTGCCATTATTGTAGATGGCCATCCTATGGATTGGGCCGACATTGTTAACGTCCTTGTCCTTGTTGGTTCTGGTGCCCAGTTGTAGGGGAAACAAGAATAGACCCACTGCCTCCCCAACACACGTGTCGTAAGGGCCGACTAATTTGTGGCTTCCTTCGAAGCCCGAGTACGCCTGCCTTAGAGGCAAGAAACCAACAGTCTGCATACAAATAAGTCATATCCGTAAAACGGATGTGCACGCAACACTTAGGTTCTGGAACGAGAGTAAAACTGACGAACAACCAGAACTTTCCGCTGGAGTTCAAAGCCGGTGAACGCGAAGAAGAAGAAACGTCCTTAGACAGAAGACAGACAGACATTTAAGTCTACGGATAGGAGAAATACAGTGTAAGATTAAGAGTTTTGCATCGAACGGAGAAATAAATAGTAGCATTACGGCAAGAGCTAGAAAACGAAATGCTATTATTGTGAAAGTTATTTGTTGGTTAGAGGACAGAATATACGATTGTGATAGTTTTCACATCTTAGAAATGATAGACGGATGGGCGGACGGATACGGATAGGTAGGTGGACAGACAGACATACCGAGTTGTTTTGGGATGGGGGTGGCGGATGGATTAAATGGATATACAGACTGGCGGGTGGAAGGATGGAGAGAGAGTAAATATTGTGATCACGTTTACAACCTCTGAACATCGACAATACCTTTTATTAACACGTTAAAAAGCCGAACAAAACCAACCATTTTAATCAACTCTGCCCCAACATTGCTCACGAATCGATATCTTTCCCATAAAGAAGATAGCAACACAACACACCGTGGTAGCGCGAACATATCAATGCTTTACCATATCGTACCAGTAGTTAGCAATAGAATGCCCCACAATCAACGATCTAGCTGCGAATCGTGTAGTAGATTGCCGTTTAGCATTGTATTTGCATAGGGAGGGATGCTTTGTTTTGTGCGCGGTCCCGGTGATGTGTTTGTTGGATAGGGGATTTATGGTTTCTTTTGAGGCTTATTAATGCGGGCTAGGTGTTTAGGTTTTTGTTATTATCTTGTCGCCGATGAGTTCGCAGTATGTTTTTGGTCAGATATTGTGTGTGTGGGGTGGGGGGGGGGGGTGGGGGTAGGTTTGAGTTCTTTGTTGTATTTTTAGTCAGACGCTAGAGTTGAATTTTGTGATCACGCGTTGGAGTTGTGTTTATGGTCATGATAATTGTATGTCTGATCGTGGGTTGCAATTGTATGTTGTATATCTGATTATGGGTTGCAGTTGTATATCTGATTATGGGTTGCAGTGGTATATCTGATTATGGGTTGCAGTCGTCTATCTGATCATGGATTGCAGTTGTATAGCTGATCATGTTTTGGAGTTGCGTCTTGTCTTTCTTGTTAATGGTTTTAGTTACATGTTGTATTTTTTTTTAAATGATGAGTGGACTCTATTTGTTTTTCTTTTCACTGATTTGCGTTGCCTCATACATGTCTTGTCTTTAGCTTGGATTATAAATTGTGTGTGGGACACGAGCCGAGGTCATCGACTGTATTACCATAATTTCTCCCCATATGATGACGTAGATAAGAGAGCAACCCAACGAGAAGACTCCATAACAAACCACAAGCGATAGGAAACTGATAACACAAAAAATAACCTGATTCGATGACAGCCCGACCAGTAACCACAAATATAGCGGACAGGGCAGAGAGCAGCAATGTTTTCGGACACTTAGCTGAAAGTGGTCACTGCAAATATTGAATTGAAAATGACTACGTTGTATTAGTGTGTGTTTGTCTCATCGTGAAGGCTTTGTAACTTCATCAAGTAGGTCATTTGTCTTGTTTTCATAATCTAAATTTGTCCACGCACCAGTTGTTTCACATTTATCTTGGATCGTCCTGGTGCAATAGTTGAACCGGTTACTTCACTCACTAAAGATTGTGAGTTCATTTTGGGAATCCATCCTTCGATTATTTCTTTTACGCTATTGACAGCCATGTGAGTCATATCCTATGGCCTCTCATGCTTGGCTATGTCATTCTTTACTTACCGTTCTCGCATAGTTAGCAGCGAAGACGCTCTTGTTCAATGGCATCCTTAGCGCCACAGGGATAAACTTACCTTGAATTTGCAGTTCATGGCCGCGACTTGAACTGATACGTCGGAGCATCTGGTGGCCACCTGTTAGCAGGGCAGCAGCCCATGCGGGGGTGTGTCTGCTGGCTGTGTCCAGGTGTCGACGGCAGGTCCTGCTGATCTTGTCAGATTTCTCTGCCCTGGATTTTTATAGTAGTACATTCTCTGGCATTGGTACCGATTCGCTGTCTCCCACTTTCCCCATTCTCATTCCAATCCGTTATTATCATGCTAATTTTCTTCTTTCCTCTTGGCTTGGCTAGCTTTGCGGGAAAACAAAATCATCGCGTTCAACCAGCATCCCCAAAGCGGGAGCTTTAGGTTATAATTGTGACTAGGTTATGTACACCATATAAAATAGCTTATCATTCGCTCCAGCAAGTAGCCAGGAAAAGGACTTTTGCAGCGTTGATGCAATAAAAGGAGACAGACTAAAATACTGTCCCAACCGGCAATGAAGTCGTCTACTGGCGAGCCAATAGGCGGCTCAGTCGCTAATGCTTCTTTTCGCGTCCCATTCCTTGATCATCGTTTTCATCTTGTTCCTGCTGCTTTTATGCATTTATTCTCCCTTATAATTCTTTAAAAAAAAAATTCTTTGGTGATGCATCGTCAAAATACTGTTGTTGTTTCAGTGCTGGGAGATGCCTTTCGGATTCATGTATACTGTTTCAGTGTGCCATCTGATGACTGCAGTTTTTATTAGGCTCCTTGGAGCTTCCTTGAGTTAGTGAGTTTGAACATGTGGGTTCGACACATTAAATTTCTTTGGCGTCCGCTGATGTGCAGTCATGCATGTAGTTTTGTGCCAGCTACCCTGTACGAACATAACAAGGACAACTCTCACTTGCACATACACCCCTCGGGTCTCCGAGACTCACACAGGGTATTTTATTACCGTATATGTTGTGAATGGAACGGCGCTGACAGAAGGAATTATATTGGGGACCGCTGATTGTCAATCAATTGTTGTGTCAGTTATGCAAGCGATCGGAACACAGCGAGGCCAGCTGGCGGTGGAGACAAATCAGGTCAGGGGGCTGCACATGTGGCAGAACCCACAGCCGTCCCAAGTGTTTCATGAATGGGTATCACCTGTGACCCACTGCCACCACTGTTGCTTTGTAGGACAATGAATTCTCGCGTACTGTTTTTGCCTCCTTTCTTTTGTAGGTGGGAATAAAAAGCATTTTCTTGTTATTTCTTTCGACTTTATTAAATATCCCCGTGTGGGTTCCGGGGCCCCATCGTGGGGAAAACAAGAATAAACCCTCTGCCACGGCCTTCTCTATTTAGAGAAGGCAGTGCCTCTGCCTACCCAAAAGCATATCGTAAGAGTCGACTAATTGGGGAGCTTCCTTTGAAGTCGGAGTGCATCTGCCTGAGAGGCAAGGAACCAACAGTTTGGTTCAAGTGAATCAGATCTGTAAAACTGATGCACACGCAACACTCAGGTTCTGGAGCAGGACTGCAGTTCAGAAGTGGACGAACAACCAGAACTTTTCCACCAGAGTGTACAGCTGGTGAACGCGAAGAAGAAGAAGAAGATTTATTAATAAATACTTTCCAAACAAAGAATATTCACACAGAAGCCTACCTCTACCATGCGTGTCGTAAGATGCTACTAATTAGCGTTGGCATGACACTGGCTGTACATTTTTTAGCTGTAATATTCCATAAATCAGAGTTGTCGGGGTAACATCAGAGTTAATTTTAAAAAAAGGGCCCACTAAAAGAGAAAAGGAAAGAAGAAAAGAAGATGCGGTTTGAACAACTGATCAACATCATGGCACACGGGTAGTAACCCATAAGTGCTCCGTTCTTCTTCTAACTTACGTCTGAGTCCGAAAAAGCTCAGCCCAGTGCCCAAGCTCTGTAGCACCGGCGAGGATCCTGAAATACTTTTTTTAAACTCTAAATTGTGCCCCAGCAGCGCTGTTAGGCTACTCTTTTCAATTTCCCACTGCCAAGGGATTTGTTACGTGCGCAACAATGCACATGGGAGTCCGAACTCACCACCCAGAGACCAGGGGGAATTACTAGAAGTCCAAGTCCACGTGAAAAAAAAAAATCCCAGCTCTTACCGGAGAATAAGCCCGGCACCTCTAGCACTCGAGGCGGACACCATGCATCGAGACCACGCAGCCCCCACCCCCTGAAGAGATGAACTACAATGATGTGATATGGATTCCCCATATTTGAGCTGATCGCTTTTCCCGCCATGACTTGAGGAGACCATGCTGCCTGCCTGTGGTACAGGTGTTTGGTTTATTTGTGCGTCCTGCGTATTGTCAGTCCACGGCCTCTATTTATACAGAAGGACCTGGCCAGTCACAGTGGTAGATTGTAAACAGCTGAAAAGTCAGCACTTGTTATTGTTTCGGTGACTGAGTGATCTGTTTCTCCCCGCCCGTACTGAGGTGATACCGATTGCTTGGGACGGTGTGTGCACCTAGTACAGCCTGGCGGCGGTTGGTGCATTGCGGAAAACTGGGGTGGTTCGAAATCTTGCTGGCACCTTACCTTTATTTCAGACGATGGTGTTGATTTGTGTTTTAGGGAGCCATGGGAGCAACAGTTTTTTTTTAAAAAATGAGACTTAAAGGTAACACCATTACGTTTGGTACGTAGCATATTGCAGACCCTGCCGGATCAGAGGGGCACGCATCAGAGCTTTATTCTAGACTACCTGACACATGGAGACAGTTTTATATTTGTCGACTAAAGAAGGAAATGCATTTGAACATGTGTATGAGACGTTTTACAGCCGAACATCTGGGAGGAAGGCCAGAGGAAGACTAAGAAAGAAGTGGATAAATAGGGTAGCTAAAACCTGCAAAAAAAAAGATGAACATATCCATTACTCCAGCCACCCGAGAAGCGGAGACTACAGAAAACCACGGCACTGTGCTACAACCTGGTACCAGTGAGACGACAAAACCACGACACTGAGAGACAGCCTGGTACCAGTGAGACGACAAAACCACGACATTGAGAGACAGCCTGGTACCAGTGAGACGACAAAACCACGACACTGAGAGACAGCCTGGTACCAGTGAGACTACAGAAAACCACGACACTGTGCTACAACCTGGTACCAGTGAGGCGACAAAACCACGACACTGTGCTACAGCCTGGTACCAGTGAGACGACAAAACCATGGCACTGAGAGACAGCCTGGTACCAGTGAAACGACAAAACCACGACACTGAGAGACAGCCTGGTACCAGTGAGACGACAAAACCGCGACATTGAGAGACAGCCTGGTACCAGTGAGACGACAAAACCACGACACTGAGAGACAGCCTGGAACCAGTGAGACGACAAAACCACGACACTGGGAAACAATCTGGTGTCAATGAGACGGTTAAACTACAACACTGGGAAACAATCTGGTATCAGTGAGGACACAAAACCACGACACTGGGAGACTGCCTCGTACCAGTGAGACGGTTAAACCACGACACTGGGAAACAATCTGGTATCAGTGAGGAGACAAAACCACGACACTGGGAGACTGCCTCGTACCAGTGAGACGGTTAAACCACGACACTGGGAAACAATCTGGTATCAGTGAGGACACAAAACCACGACACTGGGAGACTGCCTCGTACCAGTGAGACGGTTAAACCACGACACTGGGAAACAATCTGGTATCAGTGAGACGACAAAACCACGACACTGGTAGACTGCCTCGTACCAGTGAGACGGTTAAACCACGACACTGGGAGACAGCCTGGTACCAGTGAGACGGTTAAACCATGACACTGGGAGACAGCCTGGTACCAGTGAGACGGTTAAACCACGACACTGGGAGACAGCCTGGTACCAGTGAGACGACAAAACCACGACACTGGGAGACAGCCTGGTACCAGTGAGACGACAAAACCACGACACTGGGAGACAGCCTGGTACCAGTGAGACGACAAAACCACGACACTGGGAGACAGCCTGGTACCAGTGAGACGACAAAACCACGACACTGGGAGACAGCCTGGTACCAGTGAGACGACAAAACCACGACACTGGGAGACAGCCTGGTACCAGTGAGACGACAAAACCACGACACTGGGAGACAGCCTGGTACCAGTGAGACGACAAAACCACGACACTGGGAGACAGCCTGGTACCAGTGAGACGGTTAAACCATGACACTGGGAGACAGCCTGGTACCAGTGAGACGGTTAAACCACGACACTGGGAGACAGCCTGGTACCAGTGAGACGACAAATGAAGCAGTTTTTTTTTTTTTTTGGCTACTTCCCTTTATGAATAGTCTCCATGCCGAAGTGATTAGTTAAGCCTCTTGCCTCGCTCTTGGAAGGCCGTAGGTATGCTTCACGGACTGCTTCGTGCGGTGTTCGATGCTCTCAGCAAGCTGCTAAAATGTCCTGCGGAAAGAGACATTTGGGATAAACCCAGAACAATGAAGTGGATCCTATCGACCCTAACGCTACTTTACTTGAGTATGGTTTGGAGTAAATAGGCAGCTATCTATGCGGTTCTGTGGCATAGAGGTTAGTGACATAGTTCCACAATCCAATCTTATGCCTGTTGAGAAGAGCTTCGCCATATTGTATTCCAGAAGACAGTGGTAGATGCCCGGCAGTGATCTCTCGTTATTTACTGCGTTATACAACAGCGTTATACGCTTTAGCATCATGACTGGCTAAGTAACACAGGGTATAACACTCGTAAAACAGCAGATCACTGTGACGGGGGTGTGGAGACTGATCCTGACAGTTCCATGAAGCTGTGCTAACTGATCCACACAGTTATTGCGTGTCCTTTCATGTGACGTTGCAGATCTAGCCCCAGCAGTTTTGTGTATGTCTGATTTTACAAGGCAGTGTTATGTCCCGTAGTTTGCCACTGCTGCTTGATGGTCGGCACTGGAAACCACTGTTGAAACCAACGCAAGGCGGTCTGCTAAATTGCTCGCAGCTTGAATCGAACCCGGCACCATGAAATCACTAAGCGCGATTGCAACGCCTAAACCACAGACGCCAACGATAACATTTGTAAAATAGATGGAAGAAATGGACCTAGGACAGATCAATTATTTCATTCTAAATCATCTCACTAGACACATTCAGTGGAAGCCAGACTTGCGTTAAGACAAACCAACGACTTAACTAAACCCACCAACCAAAGATATCAAAAGGGAGACATGGCGGCCAGACAGAGAGAGAGCAGCCACCAGTGAAACATCATAGCCGTGTTTATCTAAGGGTGAGCACTGTGACCTCAAACCAGAAGTTGCCTCCCTTTCCGGTGCTTGCATTTCTTCAGTTTTAAATGTCAACTGTGGCTGTACCCACGCCATTTGTTCTTGCATCTCACTTTTATTTTTATTTCTCTCTCGCTCTCTCTCCTCTTCCCTTTCTTTTTATTTGAATTGTTGATGGAAGATTGGTGACTTGCAAAGATCAAGTTTGAATTACAGTCACGGTCAGAGGCGCAGGCACCAAGCACATTGAGCGTGGGACCCATGATGTGGCGAGGCATGCGTGTGTAATCGCCGCTGACATTTCCCATTGGGGGGGGGGGGGACACCTCAACTTTAGTGTTTGTTATTGCTGTTTAATATTTTGTAAGAGGCGAGTGCTCGAAGACAACTTATCGCAAACGTCAGAAAGAGACAGTCAGTCATTTTTTGGGGGGTCATGTTATGATAAGAGTGATAATGGAACAGGCTGTAACCACTGGAAAGATCTGGGGGAAAAGAGACAGAGGAAGACAGCGCGAGAAGATTCTTGAGTCTTTTGTCATGGCATGGAGGGGTATCAACACAGGATCACAGATTGTGGAGAGGCATGATCGCCCACGCCAGTCGGGCAAGGCACTTGATGATGTTGATTACTGTTGACCATTAACTACAAATACGCCACTCGTTTTGTGTCTCGTTGAGCACGCAACACATGTCAGCGGTATTAACGTCGCGGAAAACAAAAACTGAATAAACACAGACTTGAAAGAACGTGGGGCTGAGCTTAATCCCTTTACAAGTTTTCTACTGCTTCCACATAATTTGTCACTAATCGGCCAACTGCCCATGATTCACTTCCATGTATCAGAATAGTATTTATTATAGCCCTGTCGCATAATCTTTTTTTTAAATGTGTTTATGGGGATGCGGGGGGGGGGGGGGTCCCAGTATTTTTACAGCTTCAGCTTCCGGCTCCCCTGTTAACGACGAAGTAGGCACTTGTTATTTATTGATTCCGTGACCGGGGTGATGTGTTTCCACCCGCTCGTGCTAATACCCGTTGCCTGGGACGATCTTTCTCTGTGTGAGAGAGAGAGAGAGAGAGAGAGTGAGAGAGAGTGTGTGTGTGTGTACCTTGTTCTTGTGTCGGTGCAGTAGTTTATCTGCCCAGTCTGCCCTCATAGGTTTTGACTGCACGCGGAAACTACTGTGATCTGGTTTTGTAGTTCACTTTCTGATATCTGGAGTAAATATATTTAGTTGGTCAGCACCGTTTTTTCGGCAAGGAATTTAGCCTGGGTAACTATATAGTTAAACATAGAACCTCGCTGGAGAATCTACATTACGATGTTGTTTGTCGCAGGCAGTGTATTTATATTTACATACACATACACACACACATATACACACACTATTATTGCCATACATACACATTACAAAATTAATTGTGGCAGGGCATAACTTACGAGATAAATGTCTCAAGGGAATATATGTTCATCATTATCGTCATCATAAACCACTTTTGTCGTTAAGCGACGGGGGGAGGAATAATTTGCGATCCAGTGCACGCTGTTATCATGCAGTAAAGGCGCAGAGTGCCTTTAATGTTGTCGATCCAATTTTTTGCCGCCGTCCTCTTGATCTTATAGCTGAGATGTAGTGCGTGTGGCGCTATTTGGTCTTGCTGCATTCTAACGAGATGGCCAAACCACTTGATCAGCTGTTTCTCGATGAATCTATGCAAGTTGTCGTTCCCACAGTTTGTCTGATAGTATCATTATTCAATCGAGCTCGGATACTTAGGAGGGAATATATATTTAGATGTTAATTGTGACAGGGAATCTATGTTACCATGTTAATTGTGCTTGGTAATATACCTACTGTAAATGTGTATCATGTGAAACCAAAGATTTTAAAAAATAAAAATGTAACGGTATACAAAATGCTCCTCGATTCACTTCTTTCAATTTTCTTACGTTAGGTGAGTGAAGTTCTGTTTAATTATCTTGATTTTTGGTAAATCTGAGAACGGATGAATTTATTTCCTGTAAGATGTAATGGGAAATAGGGTTTCGAGGTAGGAACATTTGGAAATACGAACCGCAGTCAGGAACGGGAAGTTGGGTTTCGAATTACGAACCGCAGCCAGGAAAGATAAATTAGGGTTCGAGGTACGAACTGCAGTCAGGAAAGAGAAATTAGGGTTCGAGGTACGAACTGCAGTCAGGAAAGGGAAGTTAGGTTTCGAGGTACGAACTGCAGACAGGAAAGGGAAGTTAGGTTTCGAGGTACGAACTGCAGACATGAAAGGGAAGTTAGGTTTCGAGGTACGAACTGCAGACAGGAAAGGGAAGTTAGGTTTCGAGGTACGAACTGCAGTCAGGGAATGAAAGTTAGGTTTCGAGGTACGAACTGCAGTCAGGGAAGGAAAGTTGGGTTTCGCGATACGAACCGCAGTCAGGAAGGCATTCAGTTCGTGAGTCGAGATAATACTGTAATGTGAGTAGCTTTATCTGGCCGATGTGACGCTGTCGTAAAAAATGCTTTTTAAAGCATGATAACTATTTGATCATCTTGTAAGTTTGGCAAGGAGTATAGACTGTTTGCTAACGCATTTACTGGTTGCATGTTGTCCTCGTCGGCACTCGTCATCGCTCGTAATGCCGGAATGCCGGGTTCGATCCCAGCTGCGGGCCATGGGCCTTGCGTTGGTTTCGACAGTGGTATCAAGAAAACCGACCGTCCAGAAAAGCAGTGGCAAACTACTGGACGTAAATTTGCCTAGAAAAACCACACAACAGTCAGGGGCTGTAAAGGATACGCAACTAACCTATGTTGTCCTCGTCATGCAGTTTGTGAAGCGCCGCCTTGCTGTTGACGACTCCGGCACTTAGTATAGCTGCGGGTTTCCGAATGTTTCAGGAAATATAGATTTTAGAATGCTGAATATGACAGGGAAATATAGATTTCAAAATTCTGAATATGACAAGTAACATAGATTTCAGAATAAAAATACAAATTTCAGAGTTGACGTTTAGATTAAAGAATTGACAAATATAGATTTCAGAATCGAAATATAGATTTGAGAATTAAGAATATGTGTATGAGAATTGAAATATAGATTTTAGAATTCGTAATCCTGACTGGGAGCACACAGATTTCAGAAACTTCGGGTCTGACCCCAAAAATATATACTGTATATAAAACACTGGAGCTTATATGTGTCATAACTCTGGTGGTGTGATTATGTGGTGGTGTGGATAGAAGTGCGAGGAGTCGAAGCAGGCACTGTTCTATTTACGAGAACTGGTGCTGAGTGTACGGTGCTGGGTGTACGGCGGGCAGGTTGACTTTGTTGTCAGGGGGTTGCCAGGCGTCGGTGAGATGTCCTTCATTATTCGGTCATTGGATGGAGGCAAGGATTACATTGAGCTGAAGCCGGTACATGTAAGTGTATGGTTGACGCTGCTGGCTGTGAGTCTCTCTCTCTCTCTCTCTCTCTCTCTCTCTCTCTCTCTCTCTCTCTCTCTCTCTCTCTCTCTCTCTCTCTCTCTCTCTCTCTCTCTCTCTCTCTCTCTCTCTCTCTCTCTCTCTCTCTACCCACCCACCTACCTGTCCCTCTGTCTTAGCTGAAGCCGGTACATGTAAGTGTATGGTTGACGCTGCTAACTGTGACTCTCTCTCTCTCTCTCTGTCTCTCTCTACCCACCCACCTGTCTGCCTGTCCCTCCGTCTTAGCTGAAGCACCTGTCTACATGTAAGTGTATGGTCTTAGCTGAACTGTGACGATCATCTCTCTCTCTCTCTCTCTCTCTCTCTCTCTCTATGTGTGTATCTACCACCCACCTACTTGTCTGTCCCTCCGTCTTACTGTTTTCCTTGCTATATCTCTGTATACCTCATATTGTTATCTTTCTTACTACTGTTTATCTGTCGCTTTTCATAATTATATGTTTCTCTTACTAGCTGCTTGTCTGTCTCTCTTATCTGTATGTAAAAAGTGAAGTTCTCCCCCCTCTCTATGTCCGATTACTAGCTTCTCCTACTTTGTCGGTCCTTATGTCACCCCTATCTACCAGTCTTTCTTATTCTCTGCCTAACTCTTACTGCCTGTCTACTCGTCTCTTTTTTTTTAGTCTGCCATCTGTATTTCTGAATGTCTATTTATGTGTTTCTGGCACAATCTTTCTGCTTGTTTGTTTCTCTTACATTTTGGCTGCCGGTCTGTTAATCTGACTAAACACCTGTCAATCTGACTAAACACCTGTTAATCTGACTAAACACCTGTCAATCGGACTAAACGCCTGTCAGTCGGACTAAACACCTGTCTACCTATGTATTATACATTAGCTTAGACGCGAGACGGTCAGTCTACTTTGCTGGTTTGTTCTGCAAAGGTGACGAATCTGTTTGACGACAGGCGCTCAGTTCACGCGTGTCAGTTGCTGCTGGGTTATTTGTTATCTAATGTGTAATCCGATAGCATCGCACAGGCCGCCTTTACTTCTTGGGAATTTTCTTGTATCCATTTTAGGCTGGTTCGGCTTGAGATTCCGGTCAGTTAAAGAGTCCAGTTCCACACCAGCGTGAACCTGATTTTCGGGGCAGTATGCCAGGCCAGCGTGTTACTCCTGGGTCATCACGACATCTCGACCTTCACAAGCCACATCAGCCGACCCTCTTCTCTGAATCGACGGATTGTTTCAGTCCTAGCTTTCGAATTTCTGACATTTTAATTGTATCCTCTCATTGTAACTTCAAAGACAGCACATGTCAGTTGTTGTGATATTGCCGTCATTAGTTATAGCAAGGGTCCGTGATTGACACTGGTAATTAAATGTTGGCCAAGAATAGTCTGATTAAAGCTGCCGTGGTAGACGTCACATCTGTCCATGTGTCTGAAGTGGTATTAGTAGTCACGTTGCCTTCCGTGTTTTCTCCTAAAAGGGGCGTGGCATGCTATGTTGGTATGTACAGATAGTACAGCGTCTTTCGTCCCAATACATCAGACTTCAGCAAACCCTTACATAGCCGCCTTTGACGACATAAAGCGGTTGCCCGGCTCTCTAGCGAAGTTGGTTTTAGTACGTCACGGCGGCCGGGTCCTGAACTCCTTGTGGTCCTTCACTCCCGGGGGTAGGCAGAAAAGCCACATTTCTCCCAGATTAAAACGGTACAGATAGTGGAATCATCCATAGTACCGAGCCAAAGGGGTTTACAACTCATGACTCTGCAAACGTTAAAAAGCCGCCTTGACGAAATTCAAAAGATAATAAAGCGGCAGCAGTGAGTTCTGTGCTCCCTCCACTCCCCCGCCTCACCTCCTCCAAGGCATAGAAACCTACACGAGGAGTTCCCGGAGCCGATTTGCTTTTACACGTCCATGTAGATGTCTCTAATCGCTGTTGTTAAAGATATCCCACGTTGCGAGACATTGAAAGTCCAACTTTGCGTTCCTTCACACGAACTCAGTAATCTTCTCTCTGCCAGTATGACAGACGTTTTTCCCCACGCTGTTTTCTTCAAACATATTTTGAAATCATACTTTTGAATGTCCCAAGGTTTGATGCAGATCTTATTAAGCTATTCCAAAACAAACACGCATGGGGTTAGATGTGTCCGATTCTGTAAGAAAAGTAAATTGTTTATCAAACGAGCACTCCCCCCGACCTTCACCGTCATCTTTTATTGTAAGCAGAAAGTTGGCATCTTTGATTTCCCGATCTCTTTTCCCTGGGGTTTGTTTAAATTCTGGCGCTAGCCAGGAATAAACACGTGCTTAATTGAGTCGTGTTCGGGCTGTGTTGTTTAACACAAGTAGCATAGGACCCTTCTCACGCTATTGGTGCAGCGAGTATATGGAGCTAGTAGACCATGGCGTTTTTCCTGGAGGGTTGCAGCAGTGTCGGCGTCTGTGGCGTCGACGCTGCGAAAGCGCTTTGTAATTCAAAGATTCTGGGTTCTGTTCCAGCTGCTGATGGTTTTGCAGCAGACCGCATTGCGTTGATTTCGATGAAGGTATTGAGAACCAACCATGCAGTGACAGTAGCAAACTACTGAATGTGATAATGTATAGTAAAATCAAATGGGAAGGGGGGGGGGGGGGGTGCTGGTTTAGTTTTGCAATAAGAGACAGCATTGCAGATATAGAAGTTTTTTTTTCAAGTGAAACAAAGAAGAAGAACAAGGTAGGCGCTCGCAGAAGGCAGGGGGAGAAGAGGATGAACTACATGCTAGAAAATAATATGTAATAGATGTAGAATCCAGCTACAACATTTCAGCTGTATTCGCCAAACAGCCTTCACCCATACAACAGGACAGAAACATAAATAAGAGGTACCCTGTATAGCACAAGGGAGCCACCGTCCGGTAGCGGCTAGACGCTCGTCTGTGGACACATGAAAGCTACAGGCTTCTCTAAATCACCCCCCCCATCCCCCCCCCCCCCCCCAATTTTGCTGATGTAACTAGGAAGATAAGAAGAGACTCAAGTTTTAAGGTTAAGAGGATTGACCTTTGCATCAGGTTTATCCCACATAGTTTTTGACAACTCTCTGCAGAATGGCTACCTGTCTGGTCAGAGTGTCACAAAGCAGAACTCCATAGCCCCAGAAACTATCCTCCTGAATCTTCCCGTAAAATGGACTCTCATGATCTTCTGAGTATGAGACAGATGGTAGGAACTCTTCACCACAGAGACCCTAAAAGAATAAGAGCATTCATCATAATTAACATACTCTCACTGTGGTGATGAGGTATTGGGAAGAGCAGATATTACAACCGGTTTCTCGGTGCTCAGTCTACCAAGGCTCAGGTGGTTGGGTCACACATGGAGAATGGAGAACAGTAGAGAGGTATGGGTAGAAGATGTCGAAGCAGAAATCTCCTACTATATAAATGTATAATGTTGTGTGCAAGCGGGACATGAATGATACAGGTATTGATATGGATTTGTGGGTAACAATATGCCATGGACCGTATTGCTGAGCATCTGAGGAGAAGCACATTAAACGCAAATCCTGAAATCCCCATGCTATAAGTGTGGAAGCATTTCTCTGATGTGGGCGGATCTTGCTGGTCACACTCGCCATCGCCATGGATTGTTCGAGTCCCATGCCTTCTCATAGCTGTGGTGCTAGTTTGCCTTTGTAAATTCCAAAAATAACCTCATTCATGTTTCTCTATCTCTCTACAGGTGTATTCCCCAGGCCCGGAGGATTTCTCTCAAGACTCCCCAAGATATCATTCCCCAAAGCCAGGCATGTATGGGGAGTATTTTATGGGTAAGTGTGAGAAATAAAGGGCCTTTTACGCCAGCAGGGCATCATGCATTTGATCCTAGGCTCATATTTTGTGTGGCAGTTGGTACTCAATGGATGATGTGGTCAGCATACCTGTCGCTGTTGCTTTCCAGGACCCTTCTTGACACCCACATTTAGGCTAGGTTGACCTAATATAGATTTGAATCACCTACATTTAGGCTAGGTCGACCTGATGAGGATTTAAATCACCTACATTAAGGCTAGGTCGACCTAATGAGGATTTGAATCACCTACATTTAGGCTAGGTCGACCTGATGAGGATTTGAATCACCTACATTTAGGCTAGGTCGACCTGATGAGGATTTGAATCACATACATTTAGGCTAGGTTGACCTAATGAGGATTTGAATCACCTACATTTAGGCTAGGTCGACCTGATGAGGATTTGAATCACCTACATTAAGGCTAGGTCGACCTAATGAGGATTTGAATCACCTACATTTAGACTAGGTCGACCTAATAAGGATTTGAATCACCTCAGACTAGGTCCCCATGATGAGGATTGACTGGGCCAACATTAAGCTAGATCGACCTGATGAGGATTTGAATCACCTACATTGAGGCTAGGTCCCTGATGAGATTTGATCACCTACATTTAGGCTAGGTAGACCTGATGAGGATTTGAATCACCGACATTTAGAAGTTGACAAGAGGTTTGAATCACCTACATTTAGACTAGATCGACCTAATAAGGATTTGAATCACCTACATTTAGTCTAGGTCGACCTAATGAGGATTTGAATCACCTACATTTAGACTAGGTCGACCTAATGAGGATTTGAATTCAAGATTCCCCATATGGGTTGCTGGGCCACATTAAGGGGAAAACAAGAATAAACCCACTGCCTCCCTAACAAGCATGTAAGAGTTGATTGACTAGGGGGCTTTCCTTAAAGTCAGAGTTCATTGCCTGGGGTGAATCAACAGTCAACACTCAAGTTCTGGAATAAGACGCAAGTCCAGAAGTGGATGAAAAACCAGAACTTTCTGCTGGAGTTAACATCTGATGAACACGAAGAAGAAGAAGAATTCAGCATCTTTATACCTACAGGAAATAGTAGTTCAATCGTCAAGCCACTTTACCCACTTGGCTTCCATTTCATGATGAAGTCATAATTACTGGGTATCTGAGGCCTAGACATTAGGAGTGTCTTTTCAAAATTCTGACATACAGAGTTCAATTCAGCTGCAGCTTGAACTGTTCAGAAAGTATTGCTGACTACTAAATGTAAAAATTATCCAGTAAGACAAACAGACGACAAGTGCTGGGTAGTCTATTGTTACACTTTATTTTATCACAGCAGTCTTGGACTGATCACTTTTTGTTTTAAGAAGGAACACATGGTTAGTTAAAGTTGAAGTTTGAACAACGGATCAACACCATGGCACACCGGTAGTAACCCATAAGTGCTTCGTTCTTCTTCTAACTCAAGTCTGAGTCCAAAGAAGCTCAGCACAGTGCACAGGCTCTGTAACACTGGGGAGGATCCTAAACAACTTAGGGTAGATTTTTAACTCCAGATTTTGCCAGGGCAGCGCTTTTAGGCTACTCTTTTCGATTTCCAACTGCCAAGGGATTTTTTATGTATGCAACAATGCACACGAGCGTCCGATTTCACTACCCAGACCGGGGGGAATTACTAGAAGTCCAAGTCTACGTGAAACAGTCCCAGCCCTTACTGGGGATTGAGCCCGGAAACTTGAGCACTCTAGGCGGACACCATGCCCCGACTGACTGGGTAAATTCAGTTTGAAGGTTTCCTTTAGGCTTCATTATATGTTAATGTAGGGCAGACCAGGCCTTTAGCCTTTGCTGGCAGCTGTTGTAAGAGAGGAGCTCTGACACTCGGACAGACAGAGCACTGCTATTTTGATCCCGCAACTTGTGCCACAAGGTTTATTCTAAATGTTTGGGTGTTACCTTTTAATGTTAATAAAGCAGGCAATTCACGCCCAGGTGATCTGATTATCTGTACAGATGGTTTGGTGGTGAGAGGAAAGTGAAATTCCTGGGGGTTTGTAGCGAAAGCCAATGGATAATCTTTAGTGCAAGACAGCCTAGCAAATGACACCACAACATCTAGCATGAGAATGGAGGTGGAGGCGGTAACTGCAGCTCTCCGGTGGCTAGAGAACAAGATGCGTAACATGTCGTAAATGTAACAGACTCTGAAAGCATGCTGAGAAAGGTGAAGTTAGGGATGCTTCAATCAGAGTGACAAGCTTTACTGGAAAGGTCACGGGTAGGAAGCATACTTGGGATCTTTTCTCCAGGCAATGCCAGCGTGGTGGGTAATGAACAGGCAGACAGATTGGCTGGATCTGCACCACTGGGTGCATGACCATGCAGATGTGGTCAAGGCCCTTTAGGGACATTAAACGGAATCGGTAGAGAAAGAAGATTATTATGGCCTGGAGAGAATGAGACACCTGGGTGTAACCAGAGGGTCTGATCAGCTCACTACACTCAGAGAAAAGGCAAGACGGACATATAACCAGATTGTGATCGGTACCATCAGTATTGGAACTCTGCACTGGTTGCTGAAGACGAGGACAGAGCATGCATGGCAATGCCCGAATGCAGTGATGTCAGTTATTGGCTCAGCTCAACTTACTTAACTCTTTGAGTCCCTGAGGGTTTAGCATCCCAGGCCCAAGGGGTAGTAAAGAGAGACGTAAAATCGGCGCATCTTGCGTTTAGTGGGCTTCTAGGTAGGAACCTATGAACGTATGATGCGCTCCTTGGGACTCAAAGAGTTGAAGCAGGCAGAGTGAGGGATCATGCTGCATGGGCAGTACCTGGTTTCTACAGTACAATCCAGGCTTTGCTATGGAGAGGATGAACATCCCTGGTGAGTGGATCTTGCTAGTACCATTTCCTGGGGTCATGATCTTTGATTGCCATGCTTCTTCATAGCACGATGCAGCACTATCAGTTGGGATGACAAAAAAAGAGGCAAGTGAAAAAACATTAGCGATATGGTGATGTAAATTCTGTTGTGTGCAGTAAAGTCTGCCTGGCAATAAATTGTGTGATATATTCCTTGTACCTCCCCATCTGCCTACCGAAAAGCATGTTGTAACAGTCCACTACTCAGGTTCTGAAACAGGCGTTGTAGAAGTGGACTAATAACCAGAACTTTCAGCCATAGTTTACAGCCGGTGAATGTGAAGAAGAAGAAGACATAAATGAACAGCAGGAAATAGACATTGAAAAGCAGCAATAAAAAGTCTTAATCTGTTTCAGTAACCACTAACTGCTAGTATCATGAGGGCTAATAGACTGCAGTGGCTGGGGTGAATAGAAAGGATTACAGATAACAAGGAGACAGAAGACAACTGCATATAAAGAGTTGAATAGGAGCAGACCATGAGGCAGATCAAGAAGACAGGATGGATAATATACAGACATTCCTACAAACACTGGGAACCAACAGGAAAGAGAGAGCCATTCATAAAAATGAAGGAAGGCTAGTTCTATCTGCAGCATTGAGCCTCAAGGGCTCGGAATGCTGAAGTAGAAAAAGAATAGCCTTTTGCAGCAAATTGTCATTAATTCTCCAGTCTGTTTATTGTTTGCTCATTCTCTTGCTCCTCCAGATCAATCTTCAGTGCCAGGGGAACCATGGTCCAGTTCCCTCCCATCTTCCTACCCGTCCTCACACCTCCCGGGATCCTCCGGAGGATATTCACAACAGTCTTCCTTTCCTCCGAACATGCAGCATCACGGAGGCTTGGTGAGAATGTATTTTTCTTTGTTGGCTTGTAGTTCTTGAATGCAGTTGTTCATATCATGGGTTAAGAAAATTATGTATGGTAGTATTAGTGTTAACACAGTGATATAAAGTGGTGTGTATGTTTGTATTAACATAATATTGATTGTATTTGATTAAGCAGTTGTATGTGTGGTTCAGAGGAACCTCAGGATACCAGTTGATCCGTTCCATGACCAAGCGTGAATGACTCAGATCCTGAAACTATTTTTCTCTATCAAAGTCAATGTAAATATTTTAGTTAATTCCAAACCCACAAAAATCCAAAGAAGTATGACAATTTTTCATTTCATTATTGGGGAAAATGAGTGGCACTTTTTTTTTTTTTTTGCTTCGAAAAACAGGATAACTTATGACCATAATGCTACAGTTCATCATCATCAAGTGCTTTGTCAACTGGCTGAAGTCATACTTTATCAGTGTTTACTTGACCTAATCTATTGAAACATGATTAAGATGCTGTCTGGTTATGCTGATAGTTCTCTTCTTTCCAGCTCATATCTTGGGTTTTGCCTTGTATTTTTGTGTGTCGAACCTTATCTTGAATCCTGAAAATTTGTATCCGAAAGTTCCACTTTGTTTGTGTTATCGTGTCATAAGGTGGTATTTTTGTTAAAATGATGGCTGTTGGTATTTTTTTTCCCCTTGGCTATCATAATGATATATTGTGGTATTTTAATTATAACGATATATGGGAGTATTTATGTTAAAATATTTGCATTATGGTAATGATTTATGATAGTTTTTGTGTTGTGACAGTGATGTATGGTAGATTAATGTTATCATAATCATGTATGGTGGATTTGTCTTATCAAAATGATGTATGGTGGGTTTTTGTATTATTATAATTATGTGTCATATTTGATAGTTTGTATTTTATCAAAATAATAGATGGCGGTAGTTATGTTATCATACTGATTTATGGTTTTATTTCTTTTCATGAATATAATATAGTATTAGTTTTATAATAGTTATCAGGATAATTATTCTGTCATAAGGATTCAGAATGGTGTTTATTATTGCAAGAATGTATTATGGTACTTTTTAGCATACAGATATATAATCATATTTTTATCATAAGAAAGTAGTGGCATTCCTTTTACTGTTTTTTTTTTTTAAAATCACTTTTATACTGTTTTTATCATTTTGAAAATATTACATTTTATACTACTGCAAGGTTCTCTGATATTTTTGTTGGTCAGCCATGGTTTGTTGTATGCCTTATATATTTTATATCACGAGTCATAATGAAATAAGTTGACTGCAGTACTGCTATGAAAATCTGAGAAAATTAACTGTATTTATTGCCATGTGTTCTGTAAAGCTGACATATACATCATGTTTTCAGTTTGTTTAGAAGTCATTATAATCAGTATAATAATAATGTATTTTGTTTCCAGCCATACCTCCACCCAGTTTCCCCTAGCCAAGATCCACAGCTGTCCTCTTCCTCTGGGTTGCCCCCTATGTCCTCCTTTCGTGGTGGCCAGCCGGTCGGAGGAGCCAGTGTGCCTTCCTCGAGTACAGGCTATGCAGCTGGAACCCCTTCCCCTGCAGTCAACGGGTCTGATTTGTTACCTCGGCCACCAGTCTCAGGATCTTCGGGTATTGCAGTGGGCAAGGCTCTAGCTTCTGTGAGTTGTCCTGTGCAGTGTTGTTTTATGTTGAATGGTATGATTACTGATTTGAAATAAACATCATTGCATACACAGCATAGGTGCTTTATTAATCTCCTACCCCAAATGGGGAAATCCACAGGTCACGGGACAGTCTGATATTTCAGGGGTAGTAGATAGGCTGCATGCAGTTTTGGGACCTAGGCTGCATGCAGTCATGGGTCCTAGGCTGCACTCTTTCATAGGGCATAGGTGGGTTGGGGTTAGGGCCAATTCTGGATGTTTTGGATTCGTTTAAAGCAACAGACAACCGAAAAACCCAGTCTTACCACCATCTAAATGTTGGACTGTTCTGTGACATCATCTGGGGTAGGATATTAATAAAGCACCTACGGCATACCCTTAGATGCTCCGTCTTTTATAACAAATGTCTTGGTGTGTAAATGCTGTTAAGTGTTACACCTGACGGTGAACTGCACTGTTGTATTTTGTGTTAATTATTACAATTGATGGGTTGACTGTTTAAAAGGTTCCGTTCAAGATCAAATTCATATCTGTGTTCTTTTTTCTGAATGGCTCAGACTCTCTTCACTGAACAGGTAGCTGCTTCCTGGGAGCACCACACAAAGCCAAAACTCCACAGCTCTAGTAACTGTTTCTAGGATCTCCATGAAAATTGCACTCTTGAACTGAATTGACTGTCTAGGAAACAAATCCATGACCTTAAGAGCATGTGGCACACAGCATAACCATTTAACCACAGAAACCCCTCATTGTTGATGGAGTGTGCATTGGTTTACCAGAACAGCAGAACAAAAGGGGGGGGGGGGGGGGTGTTTATGTTTAATTTGGGTGTGTTGGGTGGATCTGATGCAAGTGAAAGTGAACATGCTGATAGCTTTACTGGCCGCACTACTATGACAAATTGGCAAGCCATGCTGATGTATTGAATGCCTTACACAAATTAGGTAATGACAGTGAATCTATAGACTTAGACCAAATTGCATGAACAGAAAGAGTAGCTCTAGGCTCTGTTTCAGGAAACCCTGATTCGAATCCTCACTGTCAGGCACGTGCACACATGCACACACATGTACAAAAGCTAGGAATCCCCAGGCTTAAGACCCCTCTATCCCACTTTGCCCTCATCATCATCAGAATATATATATATATATATATATATATATATATATATATATATATATATATATATATATATATATATATATATATATATATATATATATATATACATAGAGAGAGAGAGAGAGAATAAAGTAAAGTTTCACGCCTGCAGGCTTATTGGGCATATAAGGCTAAACCTTTATAGGCCAGCTGGCACTCAGTGGGTGATGTGGTCTTCCAGGACTGTACTTGGTACCCATTTAAGGCTGGGAATCCTGGGAGCCAAAGTCATTTTTGAAAAATGTCAGGCCCTGCCAGGACCTAAACCTACAATTTCCGATTCGCAGGCGAGCATTAACCGCTCCACCAAGATGGCCGCCTTGGTGAAGGGGACTTTGAAGATAAAGTCTACGGCCCACCTCTCTGTGTTGCTACAGTGCTCTTAAAATTGTAACTGTTGATTTCCTTGCTGGATATAAAAAAAAATAAGGGCGCACACACAAATGAACAGCAAGTCAACAGAACTAGTGAAGACAGGCTAGAACACCATGCAGGGTGGCTAAAGGTTGCTACTAGAATGTAGTTGAACTTTTGGCTACACTCAGATCTACCCATTATCCCATGTCCATCCTCCCCTTACCTTTATTCATCATCTCACATAGTCTCATTTAGTGTGTTTCTTCTCCAGATATATTCAACTGAACAGACAAACAGCAGTTATGACGGATCAGGTCCCACCAGTCCGGTGTCCTCTCCTCCACCTGTGCCAGGTAAGATATGTTTTGGTGTTGTTTTCATTCACAGAGGTGTCCGGTCTGTCGTCTTGTCCCACTCTAGCTATTTTGTCCAGCTATCCAAGTATATATCTCTTTGTTTTGCTTATTCTCCGCCAGGGTTGCAGGTTGGAAACAGATTTTTTACTAATCTCGACTATTACATCTAATTTCTTTGTGTATAGAGAATGTATTGCATATGCATTGTTTTTTTTTTCATAGCATGCTCTTGTGTTTGTAGTCAAAATTCATATCTTCAGTGCTTAGTTATCTTAACCTGCATTTAACATTAAATACAGATACCTTTCATCTACACGTTGACTGGCTGTAAACTAGTTGTTCATCCACCTGTAAACTCTAGTCTTATTCCTGAACCTGAGGGGCATGTCTGTTTTACAGATCTGACTTATTTGTATGCAGACTGTTAGTTACTTGCCTCTCAGGTAGATGCACTCCTACTTCCAAGGAAGCCCTTTTATGACGTGCTTTTTGGGGGAGGCAGTGGGTCTTTTCTTGTTTTAGCCACAATGGGGCCCTGAAAACCACACAGGGAATATATAAATAAATGACTATGTGAAAGATGAATAGCTGAAGGGCCAAATGTGCTGTAAGTCCATACCATTTTTGCGACCCTTGAAAAATAAAGTTTGTTCTTTCATTTTTTCACTCATCAATCAGTTGACTTTTTTAAATTACTGATGTGGGGTATCTCATAATTCCTTCTGTTCTAGAACTGTGTTGTCTATTGTCATTGTTTCTTGTTAGTTTGTAATGTAGATAACATCATTCCTTTTGTGTCAGGTAGGGCCTCACATTCTGTGCAGTCCTTTCTAAATCATGGAGGGAATCTAGATCAGCACGTCTCTGCATTGTTCACTTTGTGGTTTCTCTTGGATGACCTTGTTATCTCAATCCATTTGTTTCAGTTTTTAGTACATGTTTAGTGATTCTCTGTTGGCTTCTCCTCATGCCCAGTGTATTGCCATCTTCTTTTTCTCATTACTGTTGATGCAGTCTTCTTCTTTCTTCTTTGTGTTTACCAGCGTAAACTCTAGTGGAAAGTTCTGGTTGTTCATCCACTTCTGGACTGCAGTCCTGTTCCAAAACTTGAGTGCTGTGTGTGCATCCGTTTGACAGAACTGACACATTTGTGTGCAGACTGTTGGTTCCTTGCCACTTGGGCAGATGCACTCCGACTTTGAAGGAAGCTAACAATCAGTCGACTCTTACGACATGCTTTTGGGTAGGCAGTGGGTCTGTTCTTGTTTTCCCTATAATAGGGCCCCGGAACCCATAGGTTGATGCAGTATTGTTGATATTCATGTGTTATAAATTGTTTTCTGGATGATTTTTTTGTAATATCAGTTATAAATATATTCTTTCTAACAGGTGGAGGTGGTGGACCACAGCATTGGAATCGACCTCCAGGTCACCCAGGTGCAGCTTCACATTATGATACGGCACATGGCACCCTGCATCCCTTGGTAAGTTTGGAGTTGAATTCAGTGGATGCATGAGGGGTTGATAAAATTAAGCCTGTCACCCTAGAAATATTAATGAAATGAGTCATAACCTTCATTGGAATTCCATTAAGAAATATATAAAGAGTATTCAGTAAACGAAAAAGGTAAAGAATTAAATGGAATACATTCCCCTGGGCCTAAAAAAAAACATGTATCAGGTGACTTGCCCTGACACCATGACAACATGTATCAGGTGACTTGCCCTGACACCATGACCTCTGTCACTGAGGCTTACGGGAACATTTAATGTCCGCTTGGCTTTAATAAGGTCATCCGTCTCGAAAGCTAACTACTTAGTTAATCGTATTTGTATGCTGGCCCACTTAAACATTTGTGGAGGTGCACAAAAAAACAATAGCCATAAGCATTAAGGATGCGTGTAAACAGGCCAGTATAGACAAGTTGGTAAAGTGGCTTCTAGGGGCAAAGGGGATCAAAACAAAGAAATGAAAAAAACTAGGATGACGGCCACTTACACAGTTCATTAAAGAGCAATAGGAAGATGGTTTGATCATCTGATGAGAATGCTTTAGTATCATTTGCCACGGGGTGCCATGCTGAGAAATATAATTACCTCTTTGAGTCCCAAGGAATGCATCATACGTTCATAGATTCCTACCTAGAGGCCCAATGAGCGTATAATGCGCTAATTTTATGTCTCTCTTGACTACCCCTTGGGCCTGTGATGCTAAACCCCCTGGGACTCAAAGAGTTAAGGCAGAGCAAGGTAAAGAGTGAACAGAAGACTGAACGACTGAATCAGGAACAGCCTTAACTCTTTCAGTACCAAGGAACATATCATGTGTGGATTTCTAATTAATTAGACTATCCTTTGGTATTGAACAAGTTGAAGAAATAATATTCAGTTTACAAACACATTAGAAAGAACTAAAAGATCCTTACATCTCCCCCACATCTGATTGGTTGCTGTTATACCAAGCCAGTTATCTATCGTTGAGTGCATGAGGTGACCATGCTGGTACATAATATTATGGAAAAAAGAAGGGGGGCTTATTTTGTATTTCAGTAGTTCCAGACTTGTAGAATAGAGAGAAAGAGAAAGCAGCATAATGCAGATTAGGTTTGGAGAAAATTAATGCCAGAATGCATATGAAAGTATGTGCCTGACTAAAATATCTGGCGTGAGAGAGAAAAATCTTTAAGAAGAGAAAGTGCGTGAACGAGACAGCTCAGAGTGGACAGACCTTTATGAGGGTGATAAAGTGCAGTATCAAAACCAGTGGTTAAACCCCTTTGCTGCAGCATCTGTTTGCCCTGATTGAGATTCCAGGTATTCCTCAATTCAGACTTTTGTAGAACTGGAGATTTAATTGCGCCTGTTAAGCTAATTGTTAATCCTGCTTCCTCTGCCTTCTAATTTTTCTACAGAGCATAGACATCAGGTGGGAATGCATTGGCTAAACACTTGCTTGGCGACCCAAAAGTTTGAAAACTCCAAACCAGTTATTTTAACTCAACCCTCATTTGTGTCCCTTCTTCCTCATCTTCTTCTTCTTGTTTTTCTTCTTCTTCAGTTTTCTGCATTCATGCTTATAAGAGTGGTTGGAGTGTTGTGAGTTTCAGCTAGGCTGTGATATCTACACTTTTTACCCAACAAATTTCAGCAAACCCGTAATTATTGGCCTTATATGATTCAGTTCTTTCAGGGGAAGGGCTGGGTCTATTCTTCTCCCGCAAAATAAGACTCAATCTGCAAGGGAAGCTGAGCCTAAAAGAATAGACCCACTACCTCCTAACGAGCATGTCATTAAAAAACCAGAACTTTCCACCAGTTTAAAGCCAGTCAGTTTTTTGATACCACTGTCGAAACCAACGCAAGGCACATGGCCCGCAGCTGGGATCGAACCCGGCATCCTGGCATTACAACGCGTTCGCATCGACTTAGCCACAGAGCCGAATGTTAAGATACAGTAGGTCATAAACCCCCCACCCTCCCATCCCTCACCCACATATACAAAACATGCGTTAGGACAGTTCTCCTATGTGGAGCAGAAACTTGGAAAACAGACAGAAAGATAGAAAGCATGCTCAGAGGTTTTGAGGGAAGACTTCTCAAAAGATTGTTGGGGTTTACAAAGAAAGATAAAATATCATTTCTATATTACCACAAATGACAGACTTAAATGATGAAAATTTAGAAATCAACGAACTTGCAAGGTTACGCGAAGGTCACAACTGGGGATAGAGAGGATGGCTCAGGATCGAATTAAGTGGCGACAGTTTGTCTATGCCTTATGTGCCTCTGGGCGCAATGAGGATTGATAGATTATTTCCCTACATTTGTTAGTTATTGTTGTTAAGAAATGTGGGTATAATTGGAGCACATATCAGGGTTTTATAATTAATATTTAGTTGTTGTCAATGATGTTTATTCATTATTGTCATCTTCATCATTACCTTTTAAAGGATGTATGAATAAAACTGTCTGTCCAAGGAATGAGGCCAAAGGACAGAATGTTAGGCCTGTGTTCCCAATCATACTTGTTTTAAAAATGAAGTTTCTTCTTCAGCGATCTCTGGTCATGCGCATAATCCACTGTGGACATAAACTGGGAGTGCTGTCTCAAGGTCTCTTAGGTTTCCCCAAAGCTTAGATGTCAGTTCTACTGGGTGTTGCCATATGTTGCTCCGCAGCTTCGCCAAGAGAGGACAGTCTTGCAGGACATGTTCTGGAGTCTGTTCAGCACGAAAGACACTGGCAGAGAGCTGTTTGGCTCATACCTAATTTAAATGAGTATAATAAAGTTTAATTGCTTGTTTTTTCTAAGAAATGCAGAGGAATCTGTTAATCTTGTGTCGTTCTTTAATGTTTCTCCAGAGCAGAATGGAGGAGCGGCTAGATTTGGATGATGCTATCCATGTGTTGCGGACACATGCAGAAGGACAGCCGTTTCTGCCTGGAGGCCACCCAGGGCTGCCACCTCCAATGTTGCCATCAGGCCATCCAGTGGGTGTGTTGGGTGCCATGAGTTCGTATCCAGGTGGCATGATGGTGGGACACTTGGATGCTCCTCATCTGGTAAGTTTCTTGTTTTCTCTTTAGGTGTTTCTGTTTGTATGCCTCTGAATGTAAGTCTTTGTTTTGTTTGTCTTTTTTCTCTGTTCGTTTGCATTTTACTGTACACTTTTTTCTTTATCTTTCCTCCTGTCTGTCTCCCTATAAATCTGTTTGTCTCTGTGTACGTCTTTTCTGTTTTGTCTTTTCATTAACATCTCTCTCTATCTCTCTCTCTCTCTCTCTCTCTCTCTCTCTCTCTCTCTCTCTCTCCCCCTCTCTCTCTCTCCCCCTCTCTCTGTTTCTATGTGTATGTGGGAGGGGGGGGGGGAAGAGGGGGAGATGTATTCTATTTATTTAAAAAAAAAATAGTATGATGTCCCCTCCAGATTTGCATTTGCAAATCACGGGAAACCCCTTTCAACAGTATAGCCATACAGCAGTTATATTGAGGCTCTAAATAATGGTTAGCAAGTAACCTGTAGTAATATGTGAGTGGGCTCTTGTAATCGCTGGTTGTGCAATCCTAGTGGGTATACAAGTCTTGTTTTTCAAATATTAATCTCTGTGTATGTGATCTCTCTTTATGCCTCATCTCAGGTTGTTTCTTCCCAAGTAAGAAATGATGTGAGTTAAAAGTTGACTACACATTTGATCTGTTTCTTTCCTTCTAAAGCCTATAATTAAAATCTTAGCAGGGAGCATAGAACCACATTTGAATCTATTTCACACACTTCCTGAGATATCTGGCAAAATAAGATTGTCCTCTTCATTTAAGCATTTACTTCCCCTTAATGGATTTACAATTGCCGTTTTCTCCCATTAGTCATCACTACCTTGATCAGTTTGAGAGTTGTTTCCCTTTTTTTCCATGTCCATGCTATGCCTTCTACCCATTAGTTACATATCTTTAAGTGTGCTTGTGTGCTTCATGAATATCTCAGTACCTTGCATATGGTATCCTCATTTACCTCAGGTTGTTAAACAAATTATTTTAACAAAAATACTGTTTACTGCCTGTTTCATGGTTCTGTATGGGGGAGGGGGTTTGAGTCTTGAATCTAACAATTTAGGCTCGCCTGGCTAGTGCAGTTGCCACGAACTGTGCAGGTTAAGTTTTTTTTGTTTTTTTGCACACCTGACATAATGAGAGCCCCAGATTCTTAACCACTCTACCAGCTGCTGCTTCATTTTCAGCCAGTGGCGTTCATTCACACTGTTTTGGGAATTGGCTGAAGTGTCTTATTCAGCATTCCAGGCCCTTGAGGTTGGTTGCTGCAGATATCACCAGCTTTCATTCATCTCTCTGATTGGCCTTCTCTCTCCCCTTGGTGACTCCAGGGGTTTGTATTTCTGTATGTGTATCATCTGTCCACCATCTTGTTGGTCTCCCTTGTGGTCTACTCCCATTCAGCTTTTTTGTATAGCCTGTTTTCTCTCTTAGTTATCTGCCATTCTGCCTGTATGCCCTAACCATTACATGCCGTCTTATGACCTTTCACAAGGCAAGTAATTTGTGTGTGTGGGGGCTGTCTCCGCAGCGAAGTGGTCAAGCCGTTTGCATCGCGCTCTGAAGGTTGAAGGTTTTGTAGCGGTGCCGATCAGTTCACGGGTGCAATTTTTACGAAGATCTCTGGGGATCATTGCTGGGGCTACAGAGGTGGTGCTCTCTGCGACACACTCGGCAGACAGCTACCTGTTCTGCGGAGAGAGACTGAGCCATATGGGATAAAACCCAGCGCAATGAAGTCGATCCTATCACCTTTACCTTTACCAGTAATTAGTGTTGATTTAAACAGGTTATAATTTTTTTCTCTTACTGGTCCATTTTCTGTCATAGTTCAGTTTTTGAGAGGTTACTATACTGCCAATGAATCTAGTGTAGTGGATCAAATGTCTATTTATTGGAGATTGGGGGAGGGGGAAACAGTAGGTTCCTTGAGCACTTTGTCCGGTTGTGGTCTCTGCCTCACACTTTGCTAGAGATTTTACAATTTGGAATGTATGGATTTGTTAACAGATGGAGATGATGATCAAATATTTCTTATACTGCCTTACACAAGGCTATTGCTTCAGACATTTTCTATTGGGCATTCAAATATGCAAAGCTAGAGAATAAATAGCCAAATCGTATCATGGGAGCCACCTTGGTGTTGCAGCTAGATGCTCACCTGCAGATCTGAAAGCCATGGGTTCGAATCCGAATGGAGCTGGACTTTACTTAGCCTTGAGTAGGTACCAGGTAAAGTCCTGGGAGGTTCCCTGTGAGGGTTCTGGGGCAAACAAGAATAGACTCACTGCCTCCCTAACAAGCATGTCGTAGGAGTCGTGTAATTGGGAGCTTCCTTCGAAGTCAGAGTGCATGTGCCCGAGTGGCAAGGAACAGCCAGCTGCAGTAAAATGGCTGTACACGCAAAACTCAGGCCCTGGCACAAAGCCACAGTCCACACGGACAAACAGCTAGGACTTGCCACTGGAGCTTACAGCCGGTGAACAAAGATGAAGAAGAAATAGTCCTGCGAAGTCAAGGCGGCCGGCATGATGCTGACAGCGTCATCCACTGAGTATTGATTGATCTAAAAATTCTAGGTCTAGCCATATCTGCCCTAAGCCCCTGAAGGTGTGGAAAATTGTATTTTACTTGATTTCAGTAACTTTTTTTAAAGACACTTTTTTATTTCAAATAAACATTTGTGAGATTAAATACTTGAGAAACTGTACCAGTTGGGCACCGCAGACTGGTGGCACATGATGCTGTCAGACAACTCCTTTTTCATCTCTCTCTCTCTCTCTCTCCCCCCCCCCCTCTCTCTCTCTCTCTTTCTTTCTGTCCTGCTCTCTCTCTCTCTCTCTCTCTCTCTCTCTCTCTCTCTCTCTCTCTCTCTCTCTCTCTCTCTCTCTCTCTCTCTCTCTCTCTCTGCGTACTTCCCTTAACTCCGTTTCTTTATTCCTACCTCCGTTATTCTCTTTTCCTGGTTACACTCAGCTTCCTTCCCTTGCCCCTTTCACCCTTGCCCTTCTACCTGCAGCTTCGTCCCCTTGGTTACCCTCTTCTCTCTTTCCTTTACTCTCTCTCTCTTTCCCTTTGTTCCCGCTACGTTTACCACATGTGTCCCAGCTTCCTTTCGCACATGTACCCGTCTTCTAGCACCGTCTGTTTGAGGCCCTGGTTTGTGTTTTGGTTTATTGCCTAACCTTTCCGCTGCTCTTGGAAATGTCTTCTCTTTGTCTGGTTGTTAGGTTTCTCACAACGGTGCTTGTCTAACTATACTGGTATTTGGGGAAACTGATCGCTATGTTGAAAGCAACGTTTTCATATAGTGAATTTAAGCAATGCTGTCAAGTACATGATAAGGCCTGGCATATTTTGCTGTATCTCGTCGGCTGCATTACTGCCTAGTTACATCGACATATAATGTAGCACAAAGCATGAATCCTCTCCACTGAAATACACAAATCGAATTGTCTTCTATAGATACACACTTCAGCTCACCACCGGAAGTTCAAGATAGTCACGCGACTAACATGGGGTTAGTTGCGTATTCTTTACAGGACATTGCAGAACCAACCCCAACAGCCCCTAGCTGTTATGTGGGTTTTCTAGGCAGATTTACGTCCAGTAGTGTGCCATTGCTTACTGGACGGTCGGCGTTCTTGATACCACTGTCGGAACCAACGCAAGGCGCATGGCCCGCAGCTGGGATCGAACCCGGCATCCCGGCATTATGAAGCGTTCTCATCGACTTAGCCACCAGCCGACCGACTAACATGACAGTTTCAAATTTACCACCTGATCGTTTTGTTTACATAACCTGAACGTGGTAATTTTTTTAATTCATCTGCATTCCCCCTTTTAAACGGGCACTTGGCATCATACCTAATGCTTTAAAGCTTATGCTGTGATATCAGCGATATTGGACCCAACACACCCGTATCTCACAAAACCTATAACAGACTCCTTTTACGACATGGCTGTTATGGACGAGACAGTGGGCCTATCCCCCCACACCCAGATGAGGCCCTCGAACTCAATCAAGGATTTGTGTGTGAAATGTTTCATGATTGATGATGCAGTTTTCAGCTGAAGTTGTTCTGCGAGGTGAGGTTCGGAGTCCCACGCCAACCACCCTTAACCGCATCTTACGACATGATAAGATGACCTGGTTACTGCTCTTACTTTCCATGCGGGCCCCGTTAACACAACAGGCGGTTCTGCCGTTTGCTTGTCTGTACATTGTGCATAGAAGGTATATGGTCTGTCTGTCCCTCCATCCGTTCATACATCTTATTTCTCTCCCATCTCTCCATCTTTTCTCGTCTCTCAGCAGTTCGTGTCCTGATTTTCTCATTACGTTCCTACTGTATTTCCACTTTGGTAGGCTAATGAAAACATTTTCTCATTCGCGCGCAAGGCTCTCTTCCCCACCCCGTCCCCTTCTCTCTCTCGCACACACGCGCGCACACACACACCTAGTTCACAGGGTTCTGCGCGCGGTCTACTCGCCCTCAGGTCGCAATTACCAGTTAGCACGTGCCAGGCGTGGAGACGATTGTCTTCCCAGCAAATAGAATCATTTCCATTAGTCTGGTGAACCACTTTCCCCCACACCCTCAGGTTTTTTTTTTTCTGGCACTCTCCGCCTGTCTCTCTGGTGCTCTACGTCAGTCTTTGAGTCCGTCAGTGTTTGCATGTTTTTATTGCCACCTCATGTGTTTTTACTTCTTCTCACATTCGCTCTCACGGTTTGTACGTCAGTCTGTAAGCGACAGATGTGTTCGTTCTTAAGTCTCCAACCCTTCCCCGTCCCATTTCTTGCACACGCTTGTTCTCTCCGTCAGATCGTACCTCTGTATTGCCAAGAGTCTGTCAGTACTTCTTGCAGTCCGTCTTCCACCCTGTCCATATTTGCACACGCTTGTTCTCTCCGTCAGATCGTACCTCTGTATTGCCAAGAGTCTGTCAGTACTTCTTGCAGTCCGTCTTCCACCCTGTCCATATTTGCACACGCTTGTTCTCTCCGTCAGATCGTACCTCTGTATTGCCACGAGTCTGTCAGTACTTCTTGCAGTCCGTCTTCCACCCTGTCCATATTTGCACACTCTTGTTCTCTCCGTCAGATCGTACCTCTGTATTGCCACGAGTCTGTCAGTACTTCTTGCAGTCCGTCTTCCACCCTGTCCATATTTGCACACGCTTGTTCTCTCCGTCAGATCGTACCTCTGGATTGCCACGAGTCTGTCAGTACTTCTTGCAGTCCGTCTTCCACCCTGTCCATATTTGCATACTATAGTGCCACCCTACGATTTTATTTCTAGCTTATTTGTTCCCTTTCCATCTTCCCGCAGGTCAGTCTGTATTGCCACAAGTATGTCCGTTTTTCAGTCCGTCCGTCCGTCTTTGAACCTTCGCGTCGTTTTAGTGCCCGCCAGTATTAATAATAATAGTATGAACCCCACAGGGGAGCATTCACAGCGGGGTCCACCGTTCATAAGTAGAGAGATCCCTCGTCGACAATTGTTTCGGCCCATAACTTCCTATACAATCTCGGAAGTTTGGCCGACCTAGGTCATGACTCTAGGCTAGGATCTTCCCGTGCTGCACATTATCGGACTCTCAGACAGGGACAAGACGATATGATGACTTTGTAACAGATATTGTGAGATATGGTACGATATGGTGACTTTGCAACAGATATTGTGAGATTTGTTACGATATGGTGACTCTGCAACAGGTATTGTGAGATTTGGTACGATATGGTGACTTTGCAACAGGTATTGTGAGATTTGATACGATATGGTGACTTTGTAACAGATATTGTGAGATTTGGTACGATATGATGACTTTGTAACAGATATTGTGAGATTTGGTACGATATGATGACTTTGTAACAGATATTGTGAGATTTGGTACGATATGATGACTTTGTAACAGATATTGTGAGATTTGGTACGATATGATGACTTGTAACAGATATTGTGAGATTTGGTACGATATGATGACTTTGTAACAGATATTGTGAGATTTGGTACGATATGATGACTTTGTAACAGGTATTGTGAGATTTGTTACGATATGGTGACTTTGTAACAGATATTGTGAGATTTGGTACGATATGATGACTTTGTAACAGATATTGTGAGATTTGGTACGATATGATGACTTTGTAACAGGTATTGTGAGATTTGGTACGATATGATGACTTTGTAACAGATATTGTGAGATTTGGTACGATATGATGACTTTGTAACAGGTATTGTGAGATTTGGTACGATATGGTGACTTTGTAACAGATATTGTGAGATTTGGTACGATATGATGACTTTGTAACAGATATTGTGAGATTTGGTACGATATGATGACTTTGTAACAGATATTGTGAGATTTGGTACGATATGATGACTTTGCAACAGATATTGTGAGATTTGGTACGATATGATGACTTTGTAACAGATATTGTGAGATTTGGTACGATATGGTGACTTTGCAACAGGTATTGTGAGGTTTGGTACGATATGGTGACTCTGCAACATGTATTGTGAGATTTGGTACGATATGGTGACTCTGCAACAGGTATTGTGAGATTTGGTACGATATGGTGACTTTGCAACATGTATTGTGAGATTTGGTACGATACGGTGACTTTGCAACAGATGTGAGATTTGGTACGATATGGTGACTTTGCAACAGGTATTGTGAGATTTGGTACGATATGGTGACTTTGCAACAGGTATTGTGAGATTTGGTACGATACGGTGACTTTGCAACAGATATTGTGAGATTTGGTACGATATGGTGACTTTGCAACAGGTATTGTGAGATTTGGTACGATATGGTGTCTTTGCAACAGGTATTGTGAGATTTGGTACGATATGGTGACTTTGCAACAGGTATTGTGAGATTTGGTACGATATGGTGTCTTTGCAACAGGTATTGTGAGATTTCTTGTTATATTGTGGCTGCGGTAGCGAATTAGCCGTCTACCTTCGCGACCAGAGTGACATGCTTACCATTTGGCAGAGACACTGGCAGACATTTATCGGACACTGGCTTTATAGGGATTAAAAGTTTCTTTCTCCTAGGCGCTCGGACCAGTCTGATAGTTTATTTATAAGTAAATAAATTTTATCCCACCAGGACATCACACAGAGCGATAAACATCCGGTGACACAAAGTGCCGCCATGCGGATGAGGATCACCCGTGCCGAGGCCTCAGGAACCGCGTTTAACCGTCCGGCTATATTGCGGCCTAGGCAGAAGCCAGGGTGGGGATTCAAAATAATGAAAATTGCGTCCCCACAGGGACGACCTTAGTTTACAGTCAGTGATATATTAGTGTCATCCTACTGTTTGTTTCTTGCACGGTTACCTCCAGTGTCTTTATCTGTACGTCATTTTGTATGCGACGAGTCTGTACGATTTTAATTCTTGCTCAAGTTCTGTCTGTCTGTCTGCATCCTTTACAGGACGTTGCAGACCCAACCCCAGCACGTTCTGGTTGTTCTGGTTTTTCTAGGCAAATTTACGTCCAGTAGTTTCCCAGTGTCGGCTCTGTGGCTAAGTCGATGCGAACGCTTCGTAATGCCATGGGCCTTGCGTTGGTTTCGACAGTGGTATCAAGAAAGCCGACCGTCCAGAGGCAATGGCAAACTACTGGACGTAAATTTGCCTAGAAAAACCACACAACAGCCAGGTGCTTTTGGGGTTGGTTCTGCAACGTCCTGTAAATGATACGCAACTAACCTAAGTTTGCCATTGCCCTCTGGACGGTCGGCTCTCGGTACCACAGTCGAAACCATCGCAAGACAAACCGTCCGCAGCAGGGATCGAATCCGGCACCCCGACATTACGAGGCGCGTTCGCAACGCCTATGCCACAGACGCCGACACATAAACTATGTAAATTGACCTCTAACTTCGCTCCAACATACATCTGCAGCGGTTTCTCATTCTTCTCGGCTTTTACCGGCTGAAACTCCAGCGTAAAGTTCAGGTTGTTCGTCCACCTCTGGACTTTAGTCTTCTTCCAGAACCTGAGTGTTGTGTGCACATCCGTTTTACAGATCTGACTTAAATGTATGCAAATTGTTGGTTCCTTGCCTTTCAGGCAGATGAACTCCGACTTCGAAGGAAGCACCCAGTTAGTCGACTGTTATGACCTGCTTGTTTAGCGAGGCATTGGGCCACTTGTTTTTCCCCCACAGTGGGGCTTTGGAAACCCGGGACCTGCAAGGGTTGGGGCATATAGAAAGACTGACAGGTAACAGACACAAACTCAACACAGAAGAATAGAATGGGACGAGTAGACTACGAGCCGGACTAAGAAGACCCAGGAGATATAATTTTCTGATAGATCAGTGGTTCTCAACCTTCCTAATGCCGCGACCCTTAATACAGTTCCTCGTGTTGTGGCGACCCCCCAACCATGCACTTATTTTCGTCGCTAGTTTATAACTTTAATGAATATGTGTTCTGTGATTGGTCTTTAACATTCCCTGTGAGAAGTTCGTTCGACCCACACAAAAAAGGTTCGCGACCCATAGGTTGAGAACCGCTAAGATAGACCGACAGACACCTGAAGCAAGACTTTCTCCAGCTAGAGACAGCTTTGCCTGGAGTCACCAACTGGAGAGAGCAAACGTATCACAGAGATGAATGGAGGCCTGTGATATGTGCAGAAATGAATCTCAAGGACGCTGGGAATGCTGACGAAGAAGACAAGATAGGCGACTTATTTTTTGCCATAGGTGTCCTGTGCGCCTTGTGGTTTCCTCCACAGTGAAATATCACTCGGCTAACCAGCAGAGGTCCAGAAAGCAATGGCAAACTACTGGACGTAAATTTGCATAGAAAAACTACAACAACTAGCAAGTGCTGGTTCTGCAACATAATGTAAAGGATCCGCAACTAATTTAAACACCAGAGGGGTGGCGGGTAGGGGCGAGCTAGCTGATTAACTGTTATTGGCACCGGATTTCAATCTCCTTCTTGTCTAGCGTTCCCTGGCTGTAAACAGAGCTGTCCTGTTTGCATGCAGACTGTTGGTTCATTGCCTGTTCTGGAACAAGACTGAATTTGAGAAGTGGATGAACAGTTAACACTTTTTTCAAAGGAATTTGCAGTCGCTGACGCGAAGAAGAAGAAGAAAATGAAGAAGAAGAAAACGAAGAAGAAGAAGAAGAAGAAGAAGAAGAAGAAGAAGAAAGAAGCAGCAACTGGACTGTGAATTCAACTTAGATCCTAAATTGAACAGCGGGAAAAGAAGTAATGGTAATCACACAGGAAATCTGCCCTCCAGAATGCAGCATCAAAGGGGGACAGGTCTGAAACAGGTCGATATACGTTTAAGTACTTAACAGCAGATGGAAGATGTATTAAAAGACGTTAAATGTAGAAATAGCTCAGGCAGCTAACACGCGATGAAGGTTAATTGCGTATCCTTAACAGGACGTTGCAGAACCGATCCCAACAGCCCCTGGCCGTTGTGTGGTTTTTCTAGGCAAATTTACGTCCAGTAGTTTGCCTTTGCTTTCTGGACGGTCAGCTTTTTGATACCACTGTCGAAACCAACGCAAGGCGCATGGCCCGCAGCTGGGATCGAACCCGGCATTACGAAGCGTTCTCATCGACTTAGCCACAGAACCGACCAGGCGATGAAGAATGTTCTATCTATGCAGTATCTTTGTCAGCTGAGGTGAGATCAGGTTCTTAAGAGCTATGTAGGGTCAATCCTAATGTACGGAAGTGAATCACGGACATAGAAGAGTTTACATTGAACTCGAGCCAGTTCATGTGTTTCCTTCAAACTGCTGCGCGGTCCTCTGACTGTCTGTCCGTCCTTCCGTCTGTCTAATTCAGTAGTTCTCAACCTGTGGGTCATGACCCATTTTTTTTGGGGTTCGAACGACCCTTTCCCGATAGTCGCCAAAGACCATCACAAAACACATTTTCATTGAAATTCAAGTTATGAAGTAGCAAGGAAAATAATTGTGTGGTTGGGGGTCGCCACAGCATGAAGAACTGTATTAAGGGTCGCGGCATTCGAAAGGTTGAGGCCACTGATCTAAGGGTTTTGATCAAAATAGCAAATCTCTGTAATAGATTCCGGGCCCTAATTCTGGGTGGGGTGGAGGGGGGGGGGGGTAGATCCACTAGTAGCCTGGTAGCCTCTCGAACAAACATGTCGTCTAAGGCCACTATTTTTGGTGTGTTTGAAGTCGGAGTGTATCTGCCTTAGAGGCAAGGAACCAACAGTCTGCATACTAAGCTATATCTGTAAAACGGATGATGTTGTTTCCTTTGAAGTCGGAGTGCGCCTGCCTGAGAGGCAAGGAACCAATAGTTTTGCATACTAATAAACTAGACCTGTAAAACGGGCAAGCACGCAAAACTCAAGTTCTGGCACAAGACCGAAGTCCACAAATCGGGCGAACAGCGGTTCTCAACCTGTGGGTCTCGATCATTTTGTGGATGTCGCCTAAGACCATTGGAAAACATATATTCACTGAAGTTATGAAGTAGCAACAGAAATAATGTTACCCCTCGTGTGGGTTCCGGGGCCCTATTATAGGAAAAACAAGAATAGACCCACTGCCTACCCAAAAGCATGTCGTAAGAGTCGACTAATTGGGAGCTCCCTTCGAAGTCGGAGTGCATCTGCCTGAGAGGCAAGGAACCAGCAGTCTGCATACAAATGAGTCAGATCTGTAAAACGGATGCACACGCAACACTAAGGTTCTGGAACAAGTCCAGCAGTGGATAAACAACCAGAACTTTTCGCCAAAGTTTACAGCTGGTGAACGCGAAGAAGACATGTTACTGAAGTACGGTAGCAACAAAAAAGGGTTACGGGGGGGGGGGGGGGAGTCACTACAACACGAGGAACTGCATTGAAGGGTCGCAGCATTAGGAAGGGGAGAACCACTGATCTAGAACTTTCCGTTAGATTTTAGAACCGGTGAATGCTAAGAAGAAAAGGCAGAATATCAGACGGGCATGTGTGCTCAATTCTCTTAACCCTTTGATATTAAAATTGTGTCTGTCTGTCTGTCTGTCTGTCTGTCTGTCTGTCTGTCTGTCTGTCTGTCTGTCTGTCTGTCTGTCTGTCCGTCCGTCCGTCCGTCCGTCCGTCCGTCCGTCCGTCGGTCGGTCGGTCGGTCGGTCGGTCGGTCGGTCCGTCCGTCCATCCATCCATCCATCCATCCATCCATCTATCTATCTATCTATCTATCTATCTATGTATCTATCTATCTATCTATCTATCTATCTATCTATCTATCTATCTATCTATCTATCTATCTATCAAGGTCAAGGCGGCCCGCGTGGTACTGACCACATCATCCATCGGTCTCCTCCGCCGTCTCAACGGTGTGAGAACCGTTGCCTTGAGTGGCTCAGCCAGTCCACCTTTAAGTGCACGCACGCCTGTGTTTCCCCGCGTGCCTACACCCAAGTAACGTTTAGCAGATGTGCCCCCAGAACTCGGCCCAGCTGCGTCAGCGGGAACCACGTGACGATCGCTTCAACACCCGCTAGTAATCTCTATCCGCCCCTGGTTTGTTTCCATCTCTGAGCGGGGTACAAACTGGCCGGGGGTAACCAATCACTGAAACAAGCTGGCGTTTGAGGACGCCTATGATGGTGATCTGGGTGATTGTGGTTACAGGGGTTGACCAAGATTGATGTCTTGTTCAATTTCATGGTGTAAGTAAGTAAGTAAGCGTCCAAGATTAGCAAATAGTTTTAGGCCCCCCCCCCTCCCCCTGTCGTCATCTTATTCTAATTCGTCTCACCATCTTACTGTTATCACCATTCTCATCATCATCATCTCCTCATACTCCTTATTATCATCCTCTCACCTCCTCCTCTTCAACAGCATCATCGTGTTTTGGCTTCTTCTTTCTCTTTCCACAGTTAAGTCAGTGAAGTGTTGATAAGGGGGTGTAAGGATCGTACGTTTAATCTTTCTTATTGCCTTGTATACGCTGATCAATATTTCTCAAATTGCTCTTGAAACTGTTGTCCCAATCTTTTACACGGTCTGCCCCTTGCTCCGTGTTCTTAATTTCTCCACTGTGGCAGTCGTTACCAGGGCGTTCAGGTCAGGTCCCAGACCGTCCCAAATGAAGTGTATGAACACAAACATTTTATTGCAAGATAAACATACTGAGGTGTGTTGATTGGAGGTCGAGGATGCAAAGGATCGTCGCCTCTCTCTCTCTCTCTCTCTCTCTCTCTCTCTCTCTCTCTCTCTCTCTCTCTCTCTCTCTCTCCCCACCCCCCCCCCCCCGCCCGCCTCCCATCCATGGGTGTGTATGTGTACCCCAAAGGAATTGTCTAGTGAAAACCAAGCAGGCATGATAAATAAACAGAACAGCCTCACCAAAAACATCCGGTTCAAGAGACCTTCGTGTGCATGGGCGAGATTATCCTCCCTCACCCCCCCCCCCCCCTTTCTCCCTTTTTTTTTGGCCTGAGAGACACGTGCAGATTTGCAAAATCTTAACCATATGGGCACTTGGAAACTATTTAGTGCACAAGTTGGAAGAGAGAGAGAGAGAGAGAGAGAGAGAGAGAGAGAGAGAGAGAGCTGAACCCAAGTTGCGATGAAAGGAGGGTAAGGAACAAGAAAGAAAAAAGTTAAGTCACAGCGTTTGTTGAGATAGAGCACTGGAGAGAGTTTTAGCTTTGGGGGCAAGAAGGTGGGCCAGTGGATAGATAGATTATCTGCTGATGGGAATAATGTCGAGCGCGGAGGGTGAGAACAGGGAAACCGTTTGGCAGACGGGGGCCAGTTTTACCGCGTAGAAACCTCCGTAGTTTATGGCAATTGCAGTTTATTTTCGAAGATGGCGCGCGGATGAAGAGACCAGGAGGTAACGGAGCTTCTGTGTTATTTATTAAACCGTGTGATCTGGCATTACTGGAACAGCTCAGGCAAGGACTACTGGAATAGTTCGTAGAAGAATGTCTGGTAGATTGTGATCGCAGCCTGGATTAACAAATTGTGTTCTTGTCTGGATTACAGATAGTTATATAGTTGTGAATGCCGGTACTGTTGATTCGGTGAAAAGAAATTGTCAGTTTTGATGGCAGTCAGGACTCGTATGTGTTTTGAATTATTGTTGTGTTTTTCCCCTTTTAGCGATAGATAAATTGCAATATCGCCACAAGTTAAGGAGATACCCGAGAGTCGGAAAGGTTGATAAGGGTATATAACACTTACGTACGCGTGATAATTGTGGTATTTCACGGCAGAAAAGACGAACTGATCCAAGAAGCATTTCGTCTGTATGGTTATTGGATATTTGGAGTTGCGCTGTGTCTGTTTACATTACGCCTGTAATTTGTGGGTCGACACGTCCGACCCTTTCTGGCATTTGTTGACCAGATTAGCCGGATTATAATTTCTGCGGAAACTAACAGAGCCTCTGCTAGTGTCTGGATAAGTACGGTTTCTAAACGGATTCCTAGTTCCTCCAGCTGACGATGTCTAGCTTGGCATTCTTATATATGTAATTGTTAGAGCAACTGCAGTGTTCTGTTTCCTTGGGACATCTCATGTGACGGATTAATGGATATATATATAAAAATATTGATTAGTGCTTTGTTTAGGGAGAAGGAAGTGTAGGTGTTACGGCAGACCATAGAGGAGGAAGAAATTGCTTATTTAAGAATCGTCATTAAAGCCAGCTGGACGTTTTTGTGTATGCTCTTCCGGCACCCGACACCTACGTCGTCGTGCTGTCATTTTCATACATTGGTTCTGACCAGATTCATAATTATTTCTGAATTCACACATCCTTCATAGATAAGAACTCTGCATAATGCCATCGTCGTTACGTTAAAAGGAGCACACATTTAGGGATTTATAACCAGCTAGACAACGTCAAAGAACAGTGTTTTTCTAGCCAGTTCTTGAGCAAATTAAGAATCGAATCACACCACAGGTATCGATGGTGTGAGGCAGAATTCAATTCCAGACCATGTGAGCACACTAGAAAAGTTCTCAATTCTGAGGGAAATAAGCACTGGCCGTCATCCACGCCAGTTGAGGACAGACTCTGGCGACGACGGTTGCTTTCTTCAAATTTATTCTTGCTGACGGCAGAAATTGTACAAACAAGAGGAGAGATACATTTTTAACTTGCAGGGTATGTTTGTGAGAAATTGAGCCAGCCAGCTGCTTAACGTTGACCGTGTTCAAGAATGTACTCGGGTCATCCATATTATTCGTGGGGAGCGCCCACTACGGTGACAGCAGCACCAGCAGCCACAGGTGAGAACTGGAGTGGTTGGGATGCCAGCACACAGTCTTACCACCCTCATGGTGGCAGCAGCCAGGTACCAACACAGCACCACCACCACCACGGGATGTCTTGGAGACAACCACCGCCTGCAGCCAGCCAACCATTGTATGCCCCCAACCCGGCGGCGGTGGCGGCAGCGTCTCAGTCGGACAAGAGGCAGCTACAGTACTCCGACTGCTCCTCGCCCTATTACTGGGTGGGTTGGGTGGCTGCTGCTATTTTTGTTAATGTTCTTGGTATCTTAATATTTCTACCAGGGCTTCCAAAACCTGGGCGCTTGGGCACCAAAAGGCACCGCCCTCCCCCCCTCCACAGTCTCTCCCAAAAAAGTTTAGGTGGGGGAGGCGTGACCCATCTACCCTTACTTTGCCCCAATCTCTCAGAGTTTTTGTTTTTACATATAACATTTCAGGTATATTTGTTTGTCATGCAGCATTTTTTGGGGGGTTCAAGCACTTAATTAAACAGCTTAACTCTTTGAATCCTAGGAGGTTTTGCATCAGAAGGGGGGGGAATGATTTTGCAGCACTTTAAAACAAACCGCACAACTGCAGCTGATATGCAGCATACACATATCATACATACAAATGAACATAAATGGATAAGGATTAATATTAGCATACTGCTACAACAAACAATTATACTGTTAGTTAGTATTTAGTAAAGAAAACAGTGACTTAGTTTGAGAGGTTAAAAAATTATAAACAAGTTTTTTTCCACTTTCCCAAAAGCTGATCCCAAAATTCTTGATATAGTATATCCAAAATGCATCACAATGGAAGGTACACCACTTATAAGTACGCACAGCCAATATTAAAGCAAAATGTGCAATAGTTGTTGTTCCATAGCAATTTCAATAACACTACTATAACATGACAAAATATATTCTCTAGTGTCACAAACTTGAGGCTTGAAAAAAAAAAACTTGATCATATTCTTCCCTCAGTAACACCTCTCCACTGACCATGACTATCATTCTGGCTTGTATTACTAGTAGTACTAGTACTAGAAGAGCTGACATTTGGACTAGGCTGGTGTCCTGTTACGGGGGTGCTTCAGGGCCACTATTTTCTTGTGTTGCCATGGCAGAATTAGTCAGTGTTGTCCTCTTAGCAGGAGGTCAATTATGCAGACATTTCTCATCAGAACTTGACCCGTCAAAGGGTAGGGACAATTCCATGTCGCTACTATTTATTGTCCAACTCCACATTGCTTTGATCGATCTAATGTTTTATTAAATTTGATGATTCTAAAGCAGTAAATCGTTTTGCTGGGCGTGAAGACGATGACTGAT